>JBAJMU010000007.1:9885883-10170104 GCA_037952995.1 Hyposoter didymator
TTAGTTCTACGCGATGTGGCTAAACAATCATAACATGGTGACCTTTGCATCGATCTCTGACGACACTTTTGCGATTACAAATTCAACATAAAGGAAGTGGCGGATGGCGTTTGTTCCATCGTAGGGAAGCGGCAATTCTCTGCTTCGAGTATCACGTACGGAGGGAGAAGAAGGCTTCATTATCTCGATGACGAAAAAAAAAGGAAAAAGTAAGACAGAGGTAAACAATCGTACGTACGTACGTACGTATGACCCTTGGATCGATAAGCTTGGGGGTCTCTGAGTGGAGCCGAGATGACGTAGCTGGGTCGACGGCTGGCTATCCACCAACCTCTAGCTGCATTATCAACGCAACATAAAAAAATATACGGTCATACAAACTTCGGTAATTGACCGAAAAAAAATCGTTATTTTCTCGATCATTCACGAGAAAGATTTGAGGAAAAAATATTCTGTCAAAATACAGGATCAATAAAAAACCATAAAACGCTGCAGAGACTTTTTAATATCGTTTTATTTTCTTTTTTTATGAAAATGTATTGTTTAGTAGCAGAATATAAAATTTTCAAGCTTGTCAGCCTTCGAAAAATTTCCAGAGACTCTCCTCCACACTTGAAAAGAAATTAAAATTTTTTTCTATTTACTCAAATGTCCGGAAACGCGTAAAGCTCACGATTAATTAATTTGTGCAATGACAATCGATATCGACGAAGGCCTGAAATTTCCATTCTCCTAGGAATCCACGGTGAAGCTTCGGTTCGTAAGCTTTTTGCGTCGACATCATAAATTGCAAACAATTGGAAATCCATGCACGTCACGCTGTAGTTTCGGATTTTAGGGAACTCTCGAACAAACTGTGTTCTCATGCAGCTGGCATGAGATTTTGATAATTCTAATAGATATCACGAATGTTACGCCAACATTAATTCCTGTAGCCTGGAGGAGCAGGACGACGTGACTGGAATAAATATAAAATCATTAGATTCCTCCAGGGATCTGATTCCTTCGAATAAAGTTATTGAATGAATGACATTGTCAAGACGATCATGAATGGATTGATTTTATTCACCAAGTGACTAATGCAATTCTGTATTATTATAAACAATAAATGAATAATGCGACGGTCCTATTCGGTTCTTGAAATCACGTCATTGACTTGCGTCCTAAATTGCTCTCGAGCTAAATAAATCTCCGGAGAGAACACTGTTGCTGTGAGGCAATCAATGAAATGGAGAATACACATGTTACAGTTTTGGCGTTCAGATTTGTTCGGTCAGGCGATAGAGAATAATAATAATAATAAACATGCCACGTGCCGTACCAAGAAACAAAAGTAATTTTTCTTATCGAGATGAGAATCGCGATATTTTGGAGAAGGCATTGGAAGGGTAGTCATTGGAGCTCGATGAGGGTATCGCGTGTCTCTCAGTTTCAACAGTCCGATGACACGGTGCATCGACCGAGAGAGACCTCTCGGCCCCAGAGCAGAGGTAGGTATAGCACAGCCCTCTGGGATGGGTGAGAGGATTCTCGTTCAACTTGGGAATCTGCGTATCTGCAGCATTGTGTACCTGGAGACACCTTCATAAGCCCGGAAAACGTTTTTTTTTTTTTTTTCGTTCCCGTTCATAAATACTGAATTTTATTACGGACGGAAGCACTTCGTGTTACTGCGCCTTTCATATCCGCAAGACTGTTCTGCATTCTCTTTTCTGCTCCGTCAATGGAAGAAAGCGTGGCCCCATTTTGTTATGAAATCGCATGAAAAAGCTGTCAACAAAAGTTCAGGTTTCGCTATCACGAAATTGAGATGAAGGATCTTTGGTGCATTGAAAGTCTTGCCACAATGCTCTCTGAGCTGCTGCTTCAACTCTGGCATCTGCTGAGCTATCCGCTTTTCTACTATTTCCCACGAGGCATGGCCGAGCCTGTTTTTTCCTCAGAAATATGAAACGCGCTGTCCAATGAATCTGACCGGAATATATTGACCTTTCAACCGCCCCACGCTCGATCACAATCGTAGAGGCTTTGATTCCCTGTCTAGAGTTGACGGTCTCTGGTGGTTCAAATCTTTGAAACGAGATTCCATAACCTAAACCTTTTTTTGCCGGTCTAGTGGACGTTTTTATGGTTTCTATCCTTCTGAGGAAAAATCATCTGCAATGTTCCAGACACACAAGATTTTTAATTATTTTTTTGAGCCACGATGCTGAACAGACAATAAAATCCTCAAATTTCTCAATCTGTCAATCTCCCGGTTCAATAAGACCTTCCCTGGAGCTAACCATGCTTCGGCAGATCTCGCAAAGTACTTTTGAGTCGCATCTGTTGCACTATGGTTGGAATATAGCTCTTGAAACTTTCCCCAGTAGTAAAAAGTTCTATAGTCTGGCTATAAAGAACGTTGCTGGTCATAAAGGTAGTCACCATCGTTTTTTTTATATGGCAGTGGGTGCATCGGAGCACCTAGAGATGTGGGAGTCAGCAGCTTTGTCGTATCGGGCAGTCCTGGGTTTTCATCCTAGAGTCGTCACTGTGTTCGCTCGAATAATCCTGGATACAAATTTCCAAGAGTTTCCACCCGGCCGTTCATCGAGACAACATCGATTCTATCGATCTGTCATATTTCCACGTGAGGAATTAGTTTCGATCTTGAGATATGAAGCTGACATCCAGTTACACTCAATCAATCAGGCCTTGGGCATTCACATGTGGAATTAGTTCACATCTGGACTCTGCAGAACTGAAATCACCAAGCGGTCCTCAATCTCCGCAGGCAACTCATGGAGGAACCCTTCCATCATGAGACTGTGCCTGTTTTTAGTCGGTATTGTGTCAATTGTGACAGATAGGTAGCAGTTTTTTTTTCTTCCAGCTGCGCAGGGGAAATCCCAGATCTTGACTAACCGTAAAACAAAACGAGCCAATCATGAATAACCAGTTATTCGTCCGGTTGGTTTGATTTGCCTTCTCCATATTTTGCGTTTGCTCTGATGACAGTTTCCATGTTGTACGACGAAATGAATATTTCACGCGGGTATATTTTGACGAAGAGAATTGAAAAATGATGGAAAAGTTGTTCACAGTGGTTCGCTCGCATGTTTAACCGTGCACGAAACCGCAGGCTCTATTTCAGCCACATCGAGGGAGAGGTCGGCAGGAGGTGATTTTTCGTTCTTTGGAGGATAACTCGAGGCATCGGTCTACAGCAAAGCTGGTGAATTGCTGTGTGGTGCTGCAGGTGGTGCGCTGGAAGGTGCATGTGGGTGGACTGTGTGTATGGCTGGAGTTGCGCGCGTCGGTACCGAGCGAGGTACAGTGTTTCATGTACTTGGCGGTTCCACCCCACACCCCCGTAAAAGTTCGTTCGATACGCGCCCGCGCGCCTACGAAAATCGTCTCTTCTCCACCTCGTCGGACCAGTGCCGCCACAGCTCTCGTAAGAGACGCCCGTGATTTTCACCCCCGCGTGCGCGCGCGCGCCCTCTTCCTCCCTCCGCGTTTTCAACAGGGTTTATAAAATACACGTATACATAAAGATACTAAAACATACGTACGCACGTTAACAAGATCAAGTGAACCAACGACAAAAGAACAAAAAGGTTTGAACATTGTTAACACAATACGGAGGCTTCTTTTCCGCTATTTGCCCTTAAAACCGTGTTTATCCGCCTGGTCGTTCCGTCTATCGATGTCCGGTGTATTCGTATGTGCCTGCCGTACAAGTGTCCGTCAAAAAAACATGTACACACGTAAAACACTAATGAAAAATGTGAAAGACCGAGTTCCCAGCTGACGTGTTTTGCTTTTTATTCACACAAACGAGTCTGAGGATTACGATCCTCATAAGAGATCCTGCTGATGGAAATGCGCTGGATTAGGCAGATCGCCAATTTATAACCGTAGTGTGTATCAACAAATGGACAGCCCAGGGGCTTTATGAAGTATATTTACCTTCAAATTATAATCGGTGGAGCGTGCACACCAAGTGCATAAGGAGCTGAAGAGTATCATCTTGTTCCTCTGGCTTTCATGACGACGGGAAGCAGCGAGCCGAGTAAGAGGGCCAAGAGCATCAAGGAGTCGAGTCGGAGGACTAGACTTTTTGGCCCACCGCGTCATTGAACTTATCAACCGTGGTTACTTGAAGTAAAGCAACAGAAAATTGTGTGTAAACGACAATGGCAAATAGGCGCTCTGTTAGATTTTCTTCGATAGTTTAGACGTAGTTCGACGTTCGATGAGCGTCGTTTTGTCAAAATACCGATGAAGAGCACACCAAAGTTTCCAGGACACGCGGTTCATCATTCGGAGAATCAAATTTAAAGAAAAAAAAAAAANAAAAAAAAAAACGAAGAAATCATAGCGGAATAACCTTAATGACTCTTGATGTGCGCACCGTTATAATCACCCTGTGGCTCACGGAAACCCCTTTCTCTTGTACAACCACCCACGATTGTGCGTTCGCGTGACCCAGTGCGTGCTGCTCTCGTTGCGCCCTTATCCTCGTCGACGTATTTTCCCATATTCATTTTTTTCATTTTTACAAAGCGCATAAAATTGATACGCAGCAGAAAAAACGTTGCACACTTCGAATCAAATTTGCGGATTTAATTTGAAAAAAAAAAAAATAAATAAAAATACGCAGCCAACCTCGTAAATTCGGTTGTCAACGAAAACTCAACCGATGCTGTGAGGAATATGGCAACATGAAAAGAAAACAGCACGTCATGGATGTTGAAATTATACATTCGGAGAAAAGCGATAGGAACCCTCACCAATCCTCACGCTGATCGTGTTACGCGGGTCAGGGCAGCAGCAGACCTTCCCTATACTCAACGTTATTTCATCTCCTTTGCTCCGCTCCATCCCCCATTCGTCTCTTCCTCCCACCGCGAGGAGTCTGCGGGGAGGATTCAACATCCCTTGGTCTGTGCTAAGCCACGACCTAATGACAACAAAACCCAACGATCATCGCTCATCCAGTGTCGCGTCGACGTGCGACGTGCGGAATGACTAATTCGTTTTTGCCCGAAAAAACTCTCCTCGAAAATAAACACACTTTTTTTTTACAGTTAAACTTAACGCGTGTGACAGTGTCAAAATTTTTTTTGTCCGATTACAGAAATCAAGGGGATCCTGTAGTTAATGAAATAACGGCGAGTTGGCATGGCAGGCAAGAATCTACCTCAGCCTTCGAGGATTAACAGTGAAAAGAATAATTCAGCGTCGACACCGATATCAGTTTTGCGAGCGTTTCATAAGCGCGAGAATCTTTTGGAACGAAAAGTACGATAAACGAAAAAAAAGAAACCTCGAATGCGAATGCCAGCAGACGAGACTTTAACGACGAAATAAAATCCGTGCGGGAGTGATGGGAAAGATTTTAAAAAAGTAATAAAAAAATTAAAATACGAATAAAAATTGACACACATAGAGAATTCTGAATAAATGAAAAAGCTTGTGTAGGAGTTGAAACGTGTAGTGTTTACGCTTGAATAAGTAATATAAATGAACGAGATATTAATCTTTAATGAAAGCGTATCTTGTTCACTAATTTTAGTTTCCTTAACGCTTCGAAAATATATCGTAGAACACTCCTCAGCTTGAATTGCCAATCTCAGTAATCTTTGTATTTCGTAACTTAAGGAGATGCTCATCCGATGACTGTGACTCGTAGTTAGCCTGACGCCCCTCGTCGATAAAGAAAAAAATAACAAAAGGAAATTATTAAGAAATCACAATCAGCATAATACACTTACAGGATCGATCAATAACGACCGTGATTAAAAAGCAAATAAAACACACACGTTTTAGCGTTTTATTCGTAAAGTTAAATAGTTGGGAGGATGAAAGTGGTTAGTGAGAAGCGAGCGTGCCGCTGGAACTAGGCTTCCTGCTGCGTATCGAAACTGTTTTCGTATGTCAAAGTTTTGCATCGATGTTTGTCTCGTGCCGAGGAGTTATCAGTGCCATTCGTACCCAACAGTGGATGGAACACTCGAAAAAAAGCATTTCGACGGAAAATAAGGACTAAAGATAATAGCCAAAATAAAAGATCAAGGGAGAGGCAAAAAAATGGGGATACCAAGAAATTTAAAAAAAAGGAGATTCAACGAACAGAGAAAGCGTGACTGCGCCGAGTAATTCACTCTGAGCTGACGGCAGTTTCACAATACAGCTCGGAGACCTTATCTCCTTAAGCTACGTGTAATTCCAAACCTGCTATTAACCACGTGCTAAAAGGATCCACGTATTACCATCAGCTATCGTTGACCCTCATCGCTCCTGAGGAAAGGGAAACATACCTGAGAAACAGAAAAAATGATTTCTTGCCATTGTCGGTGCTGTAAATTACCTGAAAATTTATAACTTACTCTGATCACCTTAAACTTGTTTGACACTCGTTCTCGTCAGCTTCTGGTCGCATATTGATTAGTTTTGTTGAGTGACGTTAACGAATTGAGCTCGAATGGAGGAAAAAGAAGAGCCACGTTCGTCTTCTGTGTGAGCTACAAATTCTCGAATCCAACGCAACGGTTGGATATCCATGAAGCTAAAAATCTGATACTTATAAATATTTTTCATCGAGGGGGAATCTCTGAGAAGGTCCTGTCCCTCGTTATTCTTTGGGGAATTGCAAGAAACGAAAGCAATAGTACAGAAGAAAAGGATCGAAAACACAAGGGATGTTCTGAGAAGGTGCATGGACGTGCGATGAGTTCAGATCGCTCGTCCTTGCGATATAAAACGCCGGCGTCGTTCGGTGCGGGTCATCATCATCATCGCTATGGATTCTCCACGAGAAACGGGGTTAAGATTGTATTCTTGATAAAGCAATTTTGTCAAGGAAACTCGAGCTCCACTACGACGATATTCGAGGAAAAGAGAGTGGAACCCAGTGAAGTTGTGGAGAACGAAAAGCTTCGTAAAAGATCTCGAATTACAAGAAAAAAGACGCAAGCTGGATACGTGACGATGCAGTTTGTGAGAAACAATTTTTGTACATTAAGGATGATGCTGTTAGAGATGTTGACTGGGACATGTGAAACTGTCAAGTGCCAATGACATCTCGACGAAGCGGGGGGTTCGAGGGGTCCTCGAGCAAAGGTCCTCCGAGTCCCTCGAGCAGCGGTTCGGAGGACAACGGTTTTGTGAATCGTCCGACAGTAGTAGGTCTTTACGTAAAGAATCTGAGCAGGGAGGAACTTGATAGTTTAGCTGAAGAAGGTATTTATGGGCCGAAAGGTGATCCTCGTGACGGAGGAGCTCGGGAAGTTGGCGGTGGTAGTCAGCGAAGTCTCAATCTGCCTGGTACAAGTAGAGACTTTGATTCATCATTGTCATCGCGTTATCACCGAGTCCCGGTATCCAGGACACCTCAGCCAACGAGAAAATCCTCTGGTAGCGCAAGATTTTATCAGCAAGATTCGTCAGGCAGTGGAAGAAGGTTTAACGCACCATTGGACGAGTCGCTGACGGGTGGCCGTGAATTACGTGGTTTCCCAGGTTCGAGTTTTGTCAGTGGAACCCGGAGATCAGACTTTCGTATACCATTCGCACCCGAAACGCGAAGTAGCCTTACGAGCATCGTCAGACGATCGGATGACTCGGGACCCGGACGTGACGACTTGTCGGCGAGAAGTTCTCCCGAGTACGAGGATCCAACGAGGTCGTCCAAACAATCGGACGACGATTCCTCGAGGCTTTCGCCGACCGGTTACGAGGCGTTCGATCAGGAAGATAGCCCCGAAAGATCAGGGGCTATTGACAACGCTGGGCTGCGGCGTTACGGTGATGATACTTTTGAGGATTCCGATGACCAAATGGAACACGGTGCTGGGTCGTCGTCGCACACACTCGTCGACGAGGGGATGGACGGCGGACGCTACGACAGGAGGCTCGATGACAACTCGCCACCATCATACTCAGCTGCAGCGACAGCCTTGAGTCCACCCGAATACGAGATCGGTGATTCTCTTTCGCCACTCTTCCCACGATGTCCAGTCCGATCTTATGGCAGTTCCCAATACGGTGAAGTAAAACCTTCGGGTGATGTGATTCCAGGATTCGTTACTTACGAGACACGCCAGAATCTCCGGGAAGGTAAAGCTCCTGGTTCTAACGAATCTAGCAGAGCCGAAGGTTTCGCCAGTCCACCAGCTACTAGCCCACAAAGTCCCACGACTGTTGATAAGTTCAGTCCCAATGATGAGGACCATCAAGAGCCTGATGACTCATCCAAGAAGATGTCAACGCGATTTCGATCGCAGGACAGTACAAGGCTGCGACCACCGTTGGTTGGTACCGCAGGGACTTCGGCAGATTCCGGCACCGGTGATTCCGGAAGTGCTGAAATTCAAACTGACGCCCTTGGCAATGTTCAACTCTTGGGGGCTGACGGACTCGAACAGAAATCAAGCAGTACCGATGGTCGTTCACCGGGTGATGCCAAGACTCCTGGCAAAGGAGGCAAGCAAACCGTTAAGCCATTCACCAAGGAGAGTCTCGACAGGCTCGAAAGTCGAACGGTTCAACTTGTACGGGATTACGGCTTTCAACCACGCAGAAAAACCTCGGTCGAGGATGGTGCTGTGCTTCCAAACAAGTTTGAACCATTTCCATCCGATCTCTATGGACGGCCACTCGAGGAGATCGATAATTTTATTTACGACGAGGTACGTCCGATAACCAATTCATTCTAACCTTCTCCCATCCCCCAACAACATTTTATCACTCGCAGCGATTTCCGGATCGTTCGTAAAAGGCTTTTTGAACAAGGAAACACATCCTCCTTGACTAGACCTATATAATTACCAATTACCGTAATAACTTTCCTCTTTTAAGTACATCCGTGAGTAATGGCTCTTATAAAACGATATCAAAGCAAGAGCAGCATCTATTTTGCATTAAACCCCTTTACATTTAATCCTTCCAGATCGTGTGGATTACATCTACGTAACTAGCATTTTCATTTATACGTTGATGCACGGAGAAGCTTTCAGATTGAAATTTTTGGCTCTTTTATTATTCCAATGCACTCGTAGGAAGATGTTCATTGATTATTAATATCGAGTCCGGAGCTCCAGAGAGGCAGGCATTGCCAATTCTGAAAGCTTCTGTTCTCGTTTACCATTCGCTAGCAGTAATCAATTAATATCCAATTAATGGTTGATCGAAAATACTTGTTTTTCTGGATTCCACGGACATATTGGTCAATGCATTTAGTCTCAGTTTCCCGCGGTGTGGACCGCACTTCCGAATTCCCAAATAATGAGAATTTTTTTGTATAAGCTGCTTATTCTCGAACTGCCGGATAAAAATTGGCTGCGAAGAAATAATAGCCTCGGTGTTACGAAAAGTGAGGACGGGAGTCCTGCAGGATTAAATTTGGTTTGAAGCCAAAAGAATTTTACTGTCTTTATTAGATTTAAAATCACAGTACCGAGCGAAAAATACAAGACTCGACAGACCGGATGATAAGGTAAAAATGGAAAGCAGAGGTAAATTAGAGAAAAGAGTCTCTCAGTCGACTCGTGAATGCTGTAAGGATTAGAGACTCTATGAAGCGTGAAAAAATACATAAAACGAGAGAGCAAGATAAAAGAGGGAACGAGGGACTTGGAAGCAGTTGTCTTCTGCTGCCATACGGTTTAACGGGTTCACAAAGCTGTTTTAGCTCGAGATGGACGCTCGTTCGAACATAGCACGAACCAGTTGCTGGAGAGGCGTGAGGGATTACTCAATTTTTCATTATGACCCCATTGTCCCAAGGAGACGAAGGCAGCGACGTCAGCTCCACGTCGCAAAAACTATTCCCATATATTCGCTAGACAGCTTGCATTTTTATTCGTTGAAAATTATTACAGCATTTTAAAGAGCAGCTGTATTTCATGAGCCAGTAACAAAATTGATTCTTCTATTATTTTTTAATTAACTTTCAACTTTGACTCAACAAAATGCTTCTGTAATGATTGCGTTCATTTATCGAACAGTTCTAACAGTTTTTCGACCAAGTTTCTCGTGCGGTTGACTACAGTTTTTCAAGAAGATTCTGTCAGAATAGTCGAGGAGTCTTCCATTTTCTTTCGTCTTTGCGCACAACCTTATCAGAATGAAAACTTCTGCCTCGAGGAAAGTTCGATCCACCCGATCGAGAAAAGAGCTTCTGCAAAGTGAACTTTTTTTTTTTGAATTCGATTTTCTTGTCGGTAACAAGTCCCAAGATTTTGATGCCTAAGTGCGAAGGTTTTTTCAATCATGTGTGTCGCTCATGGTGCAAGGAAATAAGTTAGTCGAGATGTTGGAAGGAAAAGTTTCGTAGAAACTGACTCTTTGGGTATCTTTTCTTGCGAGTTTCCCAAAGTTGCTATTTCCGCAACTTTTATCTTCCACTCCGATCGAAAACGAGCGTCTTCTCAGTTATTTCTACTCATCACTTCTGGTACAATGCCAGCCATTTTTGTTTCCAACGAACAGGCAAGTGTTTCAATCTTGACTGTCTTTTTCTTGTTCCGACACTTGGTCCCTTAGTTCGATGCCAAAATCGTGAAGCAAACTCGTACCTAAAACTGAAAAAAAGTGATGGAATTATGAACTTTGTAGTGCAGAGCCCTCCACTTCTCGAATCGTTTTCGTAACATGATTACGACACGAGGTTTTTTTCATTATCAACTAATAAAAAGTATAAATTGGTGCGGTGCTACTTCCGGTGAAGACTTTTGTCATTTCCGCGAACGGAGGCGAGGAAAACTCGAACTGGAAGTTCAGTGGTCAGGTTCGTGGTCAGTTTAGCGTAAAGTCTAACAGGATAATGGCTGACTGAAGTGACGCCATCACATCCAAACGTTTGACTTGAAACCTGGCGGCAGAAGAATTGGTCGCAGGAAGGTTCCAACACTCGTTCGAGAATATCTGTCGTATTGGAAATAGCGCGTGAAAGAGGGAAAACCATTTCTGCAGTGGCAGTCAAGCTTGCCGAGTGTCCTGTAGTTACAGATGAAGTCCATTCTCATCCTTCGCCTTCGCACACAATGTAATAATGGAGATCCTTCACCCACATATCTCCCTATACATTTTCACGACGGAAAATGTTCCACTAGTTTCCCTCGGGTACTTTCAACGTCCTCAGTCAGTTCCAACGTCCGTAATTCGAATGGCTTCTTGCCCAGAAAAATATTTCCAGTTCTCACTGTTATAGATTTTTTACATTTGCACAGAAAATTTTCCAACTTTTCGTTCGGATCGAAAAGAAAACTGTTTATTTGAAAAGCGAGGTAAATAATTTCTACCAATTTTTTATTTGGGAATATTGAACACGGCGATCCTTTTTGGCTAACGAGATGGTTCCACTGCCTTGAAATAAAATGAAACTGAGTCTTTTTTGGACTCGATGCCACACTAGATTGTTGGGCAATCTTAACATTTTACCTTTAGCCAATAATTTTTGTGTCACAATTCACCAGAGAGTTTCCATTGTCCAGAAACGAGGGAAAACAAGAACAGCAATATTTTGCAATCAAATATGTATTTAAATGGCAGTGAAAAATGAAGGAACAGGATCAGGAGCTTTTATTATAACGTACGTATATACATATCTGGGATCGATCAGAATGGATGTATACATTCGTGGCTTTAGTTCAGACCATTGAAAAGCGGGGATTGAAGTGGCATGTCCACAGCGAACTGGTACATATTTCAAAGATATACAGGGTGTCTGATTCCAAAGCTGGCGACCTGCCATATTGCAAAGCTCCGAATAGACGAAAAGATTTTTTGCGAATGAATGATTCAAAGTTCGCGAGGATTTGGAAGAGATCAAAATGACATTTCATACTCATAATTATGCCTAAAGAATTCAGTAGCTTCTTCGAATCCCCCGCGATGACATTGGAACATTCTATTTCCTCCGACTACTCATCCAAGTCACACGCAACACTCCCAAGCCCTATAATTGTGGAAATACCAAAGGGAAAAGTATTTAATTATAGTGTTTCGAAAAGGCCTCGAGTAGAGTAACGAGAATTCGTGATAAAAATTAGGGAGTGCCATCAAAAAAATCAGGTTGACCTTCGCACGACCTAGAGATTTTAAATGGCAGTCAAATTGCCACTGTTATCATTTTCATCCCCCAGAATGAAGCAACTTTCGTTCAAAGCCATTTACTCCACGATGTATCGTTCCAGAGATAAGAGCATGTGATCGTTCGAATGGGCCACCCTGTATATACAGCTCGATATATGCATAGAGCGTCATAGGCCTATACGCGAGAGAAGCGATTATCGGAAGAGCTCTCGTGGTCGAGAACGACCATTGGTCAGCCACTGGCGAATCATCTCACACAAGCTTACTCAGTATGTTGTCTCGTAGGAATAAGCACATGTTGCTCACATTTCAATGTATGTTTTCCATACACCTGAAGGATATCTCCGCTTGAATGTACTTATGTACAAGCACATGCAGACACGGCAAACATAACCTCTTCACGTCGTACATACATACGTATGAACATGTACAAACTATAAATACGTAAATACACATGTTTGATGTGCCAGGAACGATATCCTCATATCTCCGTCCCTTTCAGTCTGACATTCCACGTCCTCGTATCCATATGTACCACTTGTCCTACGTGCGAAAGCTGTTTGACACGCTCGACCTACACTTGGACTGGCCAGATGTACAGAAAGCAAGACCGACCAGAGTTTGAGGACATCTTCTCTATTGATTCCAACGACTCTGCTTCTCTTTCGATCGAACTGGTCTCCGTCTCGACGAGAAATTCCAAAGCCGATTGACTTTTTTTCGGCTCCTTCTGTTGTACTTCCTTTGCTCCCTCGCGAGGCCAGCTCTTTAGCTTGAAAATTCTCCTTCATCCTCTTCTCCAGCGAAATAAAAGAAGATTCTCTCCGCGTCTGCTCGCAATCCGATCATATCGCATGTAAGACTCGAGGCCGATGAGGATCACTCGAAAATATATGTATGTAGCTGCAGCATATACAGACATGTTTGTAGGGATGAAGAAGGATAAAGTTGCAGTACAAAGGTGGGAGGGAAAATCGAGACAATGAAAGCTTTTTTCAATTGTGGCTTCCCTCGTGATGACTCGTTATCTGAAAACTGGAATAAATATGTACAGATATATAAAGCTCTGTATTTAATACTCCGGACAAAGCTTTCCCTCGTCAATATGCCACGAAGGCTAAAGATTTTCGTAGTTTTTTCAAATAGTCCATTCAATGAATATGAAAGGGGTATTTTTTCATTCCAACTTTCATTCTTCAGAAGCGACGATGTAACAAAAAAAAACTCGCAAAGTTATCACTCATTCGACGTGTACTCGGTGCACAAAACCCTCGAGCTTCACCACAGTTCGTTTGCGTGAAGTGTACAATGACCATTTCTAAAAATTTCCTTTTCTTTTTATTTTCGTGAAAAATGGAACGATTCGTTTGTCGGTAAAGTTAATAGCAACGAAATTTGATTGTTTTTTTTTTCTGTTTTCGTTCTCGACGCAGACTTCGGACACTTGTACTTTTGGCATTTTCTCGCAAGATTATTCGAAGGGGATTTATGCAATTGTTCTTGAATGAATTTCACCGAGAGCTGAAATTTCAGCTCGGAACAGTGTCGACGGGCTCACCCGTCAGAGTTGACGACCTCCCGCGTCCGATTCATGTGCCAGAGCATTTAACTGGTGGAAAATAATTCTCCAAAGCTGGCATGAGCCACAGGGCTTTCGGAACTCGAAACTTTCAAGGGCTCCTTGCCAGCAAGACATTTTTTTCCTTATTCACTTCTCTTCCTGGTGGTTGAGAAATAATATTACTCCAAGTTTGGAATTTATTCTTGGTTCAAGTTTCATTGGCGACACGTGTTGGATTACTTCTAAACCCGTTCGAGCTTTATATTATTTCGAAATACGAGAGAAATCTTTTTTATGCTAAAAAATTCTTTGCCACCACCTTGCAGACGTTCTCCAGCATTCGAATAATTATTTTTTCATTCGGTAGCACAATTCTTGTGTAATTCTCAACGAATTACTCGTATGACAGCTCGTCATGTCATGCGATACGCAATACTTTTTTTCTAAATATTAATTCCATATTTATTAGCACAAGAATTGGAAAATCCGGTTCCCACTACAAAATGCCATTTTGCTCAATTTCTCGACGAATGAATTTCCCTTGGCCAGTTATCAAAAAGCTAATAAATATCGTGGTCAATTAGTCTTTTAGCAATACAGTCTCATTTCGTAATTATAGCAGCTAATGGGATCGGACACATATGTCCATCTCGATTATTGAACGTAGTTACGTCGACGCAGTCGTATTTATGTATCTCTTTTCCAATATACAGATAATGCATATATCGATAAACACGAATCCTCATCAATATTTACTATACGGTATATTTCCGATAAAGACTTGGAGCACAGGGAATGTCCGGCTATAATAAAGGCATTTCGTCATATATAGACAACAGGAAGGGATATTGAACCAGCCGATCCAATGTCATCGTTCATCATCCGGTTAAAGTTCTGATTTTCCATTTCCAATCTCTACTCGCAATCCGTCTACATCAATTTTCAACTTGCCAATATGAATATTTGAACCAGACAATCAGATGGAAACGGACATCAAAAAATATCCTTCGAGTTGGTTATTTATTGAAACGTGGGATCTGTGCCATCGCAACAAGCATCATGATAATTCGTATCTAATATTTCACATTCATGAATGTCCCAGAAACCCGTGGGACTAAAAATCCAGCACTCGTCATCGAAATCCGTTGTTTATAACAATCGATAAACAGCAAAAAAAAAAAAACGTTGGGAAAATGTCATTCTCACGATGGCAGAGAGGGTCGATCGAAATTTGAGTTTTTATTTATTTAATTGTCGTCATTTGTGTTGTGAACATAAATTGATAATTTTTGTCATCGAGGAAACAGCCAGTAGGGAGGATATTCCAGCAGCGACGTGTGCTCAATTTTAGAAATCGATTTTTTGTTGTTCTTTTTGAAAATTGCAACGAAAAGTTCAATCAACTAATCGCTAACAACGCAGTTTTGAAGGTTTTTCAAATATCATTGTTGAGAAAAGAAAATGTTTGCACCGGTCGAAAGGCAGTGCGGAAAAAGCTTTTACAATTTGTATAGCCCGCAATGTTCCTGCAGAACTGCATCAACCTGCAACGTTAATGTTGGACTCGAGAGAAATGTGCGTGCTACCGCACTGCGCCTACTGACACCGTTTTAGCTAGGATTATACATTTCGCATCCCTCCACCCCTCCATTCTTCGGACAACCATACGAACGAGGTTACACAGTAAGGACACAAACATATTAATATATATACATATATATATATCTAATTAAATGTTCGTAGCGTACGTATGTGCCATACGGAACCATTTATCGTGACAGGAGAGTGGCATAATCGTGAATCGCGTGGGGGAGTGCGGACATTATTTATTCTCCATAACTATTCCAGTCCTCCCGCTTCTGGCATTGATCGTTTCTCAAAAAAGTTGGACGTTTGTGTACATTTTGATTGGGATCCTGTTTCCAAGAGTGCTGAGTCGGAAATAAAAATCCAAAAAATGGGAGAAACGTTGGCAGGAAAGTGAAAATGGCTGCGGTGACAGATTTCGCATAATTTTTAGTTATTTCTGTTTTTTTTTCTTTTTTTTTATTTATTGCAAGGATTAGGAAATAATGTGGCAACGTGTGATTCCAGTTGATTGCTTCCAGTTGGTAATCTCTCATCGTTGCTATGACGGGCTATCGTTATACTTCCATAAATCATGGGGTCGCAAATTACACGTGTCGAAAATTGATTTCTCGAATATCGAGAACCGTTTAGTTAAGGGGTCTTTGCAACCCTTTCGCATGGGATTTCATGGTGTGCATAGCATCCTTCTCGTCGTCCTCTGTTATCCGGTGGTAAATCTATTGCCCCTTAATGTTCCGTGAAGCGTCTAACGCACCAGCACACGGAGATGATTCTGTGCAGAGTATTTTACTGGCACAGAGACTCTTGCATCCCAGCCATTAATCGTGTCTGCATGATCGCTCATTTAAACGAGGGAAAAACCTCGACGGAGATCCAGACGATGTCTTCGGAAAGATCAATCTTCCAAACGAAATCATAAGGAAAGGCGAACGATCAAGATATTTGACGCATTGCATCGTTCGTCCGACGCAAAATTTTCAGTTTTTTCGAAAATTATAAATAAAAACTCCATCTGTATGTAACAGAATTAAATAATAATTTTTTGAATTGATTTTTTCTTGTAATTCCTCGAGGAATGTGCAGGAAAAATCGCCCAAGGTTCCAGCTCGTTGAACATTTTTTTCTTTTCAAATTTTGTATTCTTTTCACGAAAGACTTCGTTATAACCAAAGATTATGCACCAGGGTTGCTGCCACTATATATTCTCGGGCAAAGCGAGCATACAAGACGAGAGAGAGAGGAAGATCAGGATCCTGACATACACGTACGAACCCCGCGAATGAATGGACTGTTGAATATTTTAGTATGCCTTTGGCTTTAGAAGGAAGGAACGTTGCGTAGATGCTTCACTGCAGATGCTTCTGCCGAACAAGACCTTTGACCTTATCCGCCAATGCGGCTCTCCTACACACGTTTCTCGGACGGTGTCCGTTCCTTAAGCTCATCAGTTTCGAGGTTAAAAAAAAGGTCTGCGAAAATTCGAAAATCATTTGCCACAATCGTGAGGAAATCCTTGTTCTTTTTTCTCATGCAGAACAATGGCGACTGAATTGCCGAACCTGATCGACTCCGGAGAAAGAAAATGTAAAATTGACGACATCAAGTCCCGGTTACGTGACGGTAACGCCTCGTTTCTTTCGTGCAGAAAAGAGCACTAGCTCTTTGGACGAGAATAGACTCTAATGTATGTGCTGCTTTGGCGACAAACTTACTTCCGGTTTTCAAGGACACGCGATTTCGATTCAACGTTAGAATATGTTCGAGACGACACACGACACGGATTGGTAAAGGAGTTTTGGGAGAGAGAGACGTGCGAGTGATTCGTTGAGCGATTGGAAGTTTCGGCTACTAGAGAAATCGGATTTGCTGCAGGCACCGGATGTCCTCTCTTCAGCCTAAAGATCGTTCTCGTCCATCGATCGTTTGTTCGCCACTTCGAGCTTGAATATCGAAAATAAGGATTTGTGGGGCTTCCATACGAGTCTGCCCAAATAATTGTGGCACGCCCCTGGTTATTGACAACCCGTATCACACTAGTGACCTGTATTTGTATTCGTTGAAACTGTTGCACGAGCTAGCCAGCTCTGTTTGACTTGATATCTCTCTATCGCTGGCAAATGCTTCTCAAACAGTCTCTTGTCTTCGTCACAAGTGTTCGGGCTGTCATGGTCTGCGATACAATGTCATTCGTGTCATGTCCACACAGCTTACCGCTTCCGATTCTCACTTGGTTGTTATCAAGAAGACTGGACACTCGACACGACGAGAAAACTTTTTCAAGAATCAGTGGAAACGATTTTGTTATTTGTTGATCAAGAATGTTGAAATGATAAATCGATAAAAACTTTTCTGCCCGGAGATCCTAAATCTATGAGTTCACTATCGCCGTTAAAAATCGAGTTTCACGGAGCACCCTGTAGAAGGGTTAAACTGCAGAGGCCTAGAGCGCATCAGAGCGATAAGTGGATATCCTCGTTCGTGATAAAATAGACGACGGTTGGAGGGATAATCTACTTTGTGCGCTTCCACCAAAACTTCTTATTTTCCCATCGTCGTCGTTCCACCACTTTCTTTCTTCCTGTTTGTTTTTTGTGCTCCAACATTTACCAGTAGCTATAGCCTCGCCGATTTCGTTCAAGTCCGGATGGCCTGTTTCTGGTTACAGCCTCTTCTCGAGGTTGCGATGACCCTTCGACATGACCGAGAGCAAAGGACGAGACAGCATTGGCTCACGTATACGAATACAAGTTTATCGAGGACAAAGCTATTCCGTAAAAGCTCCGCTAGTTTTTGCTCAACAATCCACACAGACACACACCAACTTTTCCCATCTTCTGTGACATACGCAAGAGGCGTGTCGGATAACATTGACCTATACCACTTGCTCAACGTTCCTAGTAACGTCTCGGCACGATCGTTATACCTCGGCGATCATAAAAAACATCCCTTCACAATCATCACTATGTGTGTTCTTCATCTCTGCACTTTTTCTCCTCATTCTCCGAGCCATTGCGGCAAAGTTTTTCCCTTCGGCGTTTAAGCGCAGCTCAAAGAGTTGGGTCAATGGGATGTGGAGTTTGTTTCCTTCCTGCAAATATTTGGCGCCAATATACAACCTCTTACAAGGAAACTTACAACCTTCGCCCAACCTACGTGCGAGCCATGCTTCTCGACCATGATCTCATTAACGACAGAAGTACTTTAATCTCATATCAAACTAGCCAAGCTTTTTTTTATTCCTTGGAAACTACCTCAATTTAGATTTAGACTTTATTTTGTTTGTCCAAGTCTGAGTTTCCTGTAGAACGAATAAATCCTTCTAAATTTTTTCCCATTTCAATTACGTTCACTATAAAACGTGCCATGTGTTTGCAGAGCTTCAAGGAATTCGTTACGTTACATAATTGTCGTATTTTACATTAAAGGATGCTCGTTGACTCTTAGTCTCGTATCGATCTTAATGAGAAGAACAGGCTGAGAAAAAGCGATTTCGCAATGCGCACCATATACGTAGACAACGTACCAGAGGTCATGGTATATCCACGAGGAAAAACGAATTTCATCAATATCGGATTACTCCAGGAACCTGAAAACAACGTTCTTCTCACGACCCTACGATAAATTAGACTCTTGCGCAGTGCACAATTTCTACAATGCTATCGTTCCTTTCCTCTCTGCTCTCTCTCTCTCTCATCTCTCTTTTCTCTCTTGATTTCACTAAATCTTTACGTCGTTCTTGCGCTATAGATTTTTCTCACTAGCATAGAATGGAGCCTCACTGAGTAGGTCACTTTAGCTGAAAGCCATTCGATCGCGTGTCACAAAGTTGTGTGACGAAAAAAAAAACGGAACCAAAACAGAGTAACGCGAAATATTTAAACGACCGTGGGCGGGCAACTTTTAATCTTGTACAAAAAACCTCATCAGTCTTTTGCTTCGACAATAATAAGGGCATAAATAATGGGACTGCGGGTGACCTGGCAAAGTCCGGTTTCCCTTGATTCGATCTTCCAAAATATTCATCGCTCACTGCTCTCCTTTTTCATATTTTTTTTCCCCCCGCATCGTTCTGGAGATTTACATTTTTCGTTATTACGAAAATCGGTACTGGGAAATTGTTTTTTCAATCGGGAAATAAAAAGTTGGTGCGAAATTTAGTTTCCAAGTAAAAGAAACTTTGCTCGAACCTTTATACCCGACCATTTACTCAACTCCTTATCGGCATGTGATTTTTTTTTGTTGCCCCGCAGTTGTAACAGTCCCGAGAATATGTTTTACGCTTGGGCGGTGAAAAATCGATTTTTAACCAGCCCTCCATCTTACTAACAAATATCCATATATTCCAGTGGCTGGGAAAATCGTGAAGGGACGAATAGCACGGCATCCTGCCGCAAGTCCCATTCTTTTTTTTACCGGCTGTTTCTACCACCTCCGCTTAAAATGGTTAATCATTTTTTTCACGTCAGTAAAGCTCGGGTGAAGCTGTAATTCTCCATTTTGAAAAGCGAGTCTGTTTGAAGAAAAAAAAACAAAAAGAACTGACAACCATCGGTTCTGATTTTTACATTTTTGTAGAAAAATTTCTGGTTTACAGAAAATTGTACGTAAAGACAATCGACCTTCGGGTAAAATGAGAATTATGCATCAGAATTTATTCAAACAATAACAAACATTTTTTGACATGAATTGTGTTTTTGATTTTTGGAAAATCAAGATTATTTGTTAATGTTTTTCTATTGAAAATCGTCGGAGAGATCGACGGCTCTTTTTATTGGAAAATTCGTTGCGTGGTACAAAAAATATGTCACGTTATTTCACGTGTTTTGAATACGAAGGGAATGCATTTAATAGGAAGGGAGTTTCATCGTTTCCGCATGCGAGCCAGAGGGCGTTACGTTGAAATTGGAATGAACGTGATGCCCTCTGGAGAACAAGGGGGAAGTCCGGCGCGACACGTTGCCCAATTTCATCGTCGTCGGTGTTGGCGTCGGACTGGAAATTTTCGAATGGGTTTGGAAAACTCGGAGGGTGTTTGCTTGCAGTGAAACTCTCATCGCGAACGGCCATCTACCTCCGTACGTTTTTTCTCCCTTTTTCCCTTTCCTTTTTACCTCTCTCGAGTCTATATATTGAGACTGGAAGCGGCAGCGCGTAAAAATATTGATATTCCATACTCGGGAAAGGGAAGAAAGAGAGCGTGTTACGAACGTATTCGAAAACTCTGCACATTGAAAGCAAAAACGTATAAAAAATGAAGGAAATTCATTACAAGTTGTATTTTTCCATTTCCTCATTTACAGACCTCGATTTTTTATTTTGGAAATATGTTTTATTTGACTATTCGTTTCTCCTTTTTTTTCCTTTTCAAATTTTCGCTCGAGCCTTGATTCCTTAGGAGCGCAGTTGCTAGCCGAAATAAAAAAGATGTTTTCGTCTTTGATAGAATATTTCGTTGATTAATTTGTATTTATGACCACAAACAATTGTGGCAGCTGTTGGGTATTTCAAAATTTCTGAGACTCCACGTTTAACGGAAATAAATAATTTTTCTTTCAGCCTGTATGTCATAACCATATATAGTATTCCGACACGAATGGGCTCGACATGCGGACGTGACGTCACAATGTCGTGCCGCATTAAGTATGGCCGCCATGTCAAGCGGAGTAGCCTCGCGTTTCCAGTAGCGAGCAGTGATACAAAACCAACCAAGAAAAACAACGCACCTCATTTTCGGAGTGTTTTGTAGCGAGGGGTGACTATTTCAATCCAGAGTTAGACATTCCACTTTTTTGTTTCATTTTTTTTTATGCTTCTACGTGGTATGGGGTAAAAAAATTATTTCTCTCGTTCCTTTACCTGCTGAGAATGAGAGTCTCACCCTCTTCGTGGCAAACTCGCCCTTAATATTTTAATACGAATGCTCGGGCTGTGCCACCCCACCCCGAATCCCGGTCATATTCGAGGGTGCGTTAAAGCTCCTCGACCTCCCTTCGCTACCCCCTTACCACGGGCGTCCCCCCTTCACCTGGAAAACGTGAAATTTCTTGCTGGGAAATATATTCCGTCGACCTACATTATTAAGCGAATTTGTTGTGTGATTTTTTTCTAATTTTTATTTATAGACGTGAGCTATGCCTGTCAGCTAATTCAATTTCAGCCACTTTACCTCGCAAATCAACACAAATTTATGTCTTGTCTACTGGAAACTTTAGTTCAGTAGTTTAGTTATAATCTTGTTCGAAGAAACTTCATATTTCCGCTTAGGTGTTTGACAAATTAAGGGAATCGACTTTATTTTTATTCAAAGACGTTTTGTTCTGGATCGAAAAAATATTCCAAACATCGCTAAGTTATTATTTTATCGGCCATGAATTTGTGAATTGATGGAAATATGTCGTGGCGTTATTTTTATCTTGCTAGTGGAATCATTCTTATTATGACGAATCAGAAGATTGATGACGACGTTGAGAAGGTTCAAGAGAAATAGTGCTCGAGCCGAGAAGCAAGTAGCACAGAAAGCCAAACTAGAGTATCCTTTATAATTGATCATCGAACTAATGTCGTGATGTTGCTGCGCATACGACAGAGGGTGTGCGAATGTATTTGTTGAATCCGAGGCTCCCCATGCTGTCAAGATATCGCGGCACTTCACGTCCGTCCGTATCAATAGTGCACATCGAATCCCCGACGGGCACCAATCAATGTGATGACTCCAGGGTGTGTAACCTATACCAATGCACATGAAATTTGCCCTCGTACTCAGAAAATTACTCAACCTGGACGTGAACCCTCGTAGCGATCAGGAGCCGATCTATTCAATTAGAATGATTCATCATCGCGAACTTTATTCGATTATAGCCCCAACAATTAAGTTTTATCCTTCAGATTTAAAAGATATCTGAGGCTTGAAGAGCCACACCAGAGAATCAGATTCGACCAGGTGTCTTGGTGATAAAATCACCAGCACAGAAAAATCGTTGGTGATTATTTCCTCGGATGCGAGGTTCCTGCGAGAGGATCTTAAAATAGAGACAGCCGATCAGGTGCATTAATCCGAAAAAGCAGCCGGGGCTAGCGTAGAGTGATGTGCTCCTGATAATCGACACATCGAAGTGGCTGTCATAGTAATTAATTAATATCTCTGTCGCGAGCCATCGGCTAGTAAAATCGAAGAGAAATTTCCTCTTCAGCGGCTCGCGAACTGTACAGATCGATCATAGATTTGAGGTCATTGAGATAAAATTAAAAGCTCTCCACTCGCACAACTCTCTTCATATGAATGTCGTAGATTGAAAAAATAAAATCTCCATGAAAATAAACAGAAAGTATTTTCTCCAATTGTCTGATTTTCAACACCCTCTCGACGATGTATTCCATTTCAGAGTCCTTAATCCCTCCTCACCGTATCGTGCGTTGTTTCCCGGATTACTTAAAGCGGCAGTTACACTCTGGTGGCTCCGAGATGTAAAGTGAGATCTTCTCAATCCTGTTGAGGATATAGCTCCCATAAATTACCCAAGGGAGGTTAGGCCCTCGAATCACTGCAAATTAGCCACGATCTCGACGATGATAACTCAACTAAGAATTCCCACAACCTCTCGCTCAATCACGTACTTCGTTATTCGGCGGATAATTCGATCAGTTATTTCTATTCTCATCAGGGGAGCTTCGAATTGTTTTTTTTCTTTTTCTCCAGAAAATGTAATGTCATCTCGATGGACGAATTTTCTGATATCGTGATTGGAAAAATTACAAAACTCCCTCGCATTTTTGTCCGGAAAACCTCGTGAAAACCGAAATTGCGTTTGTACAGTTTCACCTTGTCCTACTGTGGTTTGATTAACTTATATATCCAAGAGAGCATTCGCGTATCCATAATAATTCCCCTTAATGGAAGTTTCCAGCTGACGTGAGTAGTCCGGGCAACATAAACAGCTAATATCGTACATGCTCGAGAGATGAGATGAGGGAAGATCTATAAATATATATACATGTGAGTAAATAACTTGGCAGACAGTATTATGCCAGTTGAACAGTGGCTAGAGAGATTCGAAGCTGGCACCAAACGGTTGACTCCCTTAAAGACAGACTGTTTACTACAAAGCGACGGAATCTTACGAATTCCATTCCGTGGAGTAATTATTCGTTTGGAACAATTCTCGAAATTCGATTTCAATAAATAACGTGCAGCAGAAAGATCGCGATTGGTACGATCCAGACAATTTTCTTAGAGGACTGTAGGGTCGACCTGGGGAACGTGAGAGTGATGGTTCCTTTGGGAGTTTCTTACCAAAATTGATAGAAAAATTATTACACCATTTATATAATTGTGAATGAGAATGCCTGTGCAGATGAGTCAAGAAGTAATTCGATTTTTATTCGTAACGATTTCCTTCAACCGTTGGTTCATAAGCATAACGAAGAAAAATTGGTAGAAATTTGGTGGAGCAGGCAGGAACGAGTCAGCAGAGGCTATAACGTCAATGAGCAAACGCCATACGTGGCACTGTGCCTTATGCAAATGAAAAACCGGACTCTCGACCCTTCAACGATTAAGGGAGATGCTTACGAGGATTCGCGAAGGGAGACGGTGAACGACAGACTGTTCGGGGTTCGGGGGCGGTGGGAAAGGGTGGAAAAGAGTACCAGTATGTAAATCTCAGCCCAACCGGAACTGGCAAGTCGCCAGTAACCGCTCTCCGCATTCCGCAATCACGCCGGAAAAATTCACAGCTTGGCTCACGTTACCTTTTTATGCTACAGTCCGTTCCTGTATGAAATTCGTTCGCTGTGTATAACAGTTGATTTTTTCCTTTTTTTTTTCGTCCGCTTTTATATATTCGAATATGCTTTCTCGACGTTGTTCCCAACGCTGCCTTCCGCTGCTCGCGTTTGCCACGTGAGCCTCCTATGACGGCCCCATCGATCGCCCCATGTACACACGACCTATACATATATTTACACTAGCGCTCAAAAGTTTTTCAGCTTTGTCAATACCCAGACCATTCTTGTTGATCAAAATTTATTCATTTTTCATTTTAATTGTTTATAAAACACAATAGCAATCTTTTCCCATTCCCAGCATTATTTGTAGTGTCGAGACGAGAACTGGCAGCAAAAACCTTCGTGAATATTATTCACGATTCAAAGTATAGTCCCACAAAATAGTGAAGCAGAACAAAATTAATCATCCAAGTTGAGCGGGGAAGCCCACCACTGCCTATTATTCTAATCGTAAATCCTGCATCGAGGTTTTTCGATACGATAATGAGGTTCAACCATATTAACTATAAATTCTACGGTTTTTGGTAAACATGAGAATGGTGAATAATGAAAATCTATTCCCGGACATTTGATAATGAAAACTGTATTGAACGTGGATTCCCTCAACGTTAATGAAAGCGTGTGATTTTCCTAATAAAAAGCTGCAGCAATTATTTAATTTTTCAATGACGATTCCGATGACAAAATCCCACAAAAACTCGATCAATCCGCATGGAAAAATTCTGGCACGTCTGCCCAACTCAGAGAAATGTCAAAACGAGTTTCCAAATCGCGTAAGACCGGTCGCATAACAAAATGCACTACAGTCGTTTTGGTGCACGTGAACATTCGATTGAATGCCGGGAAATAGGACGAGAGACACAAGCTTTTCTCCCCTCGACAAAATCACCTTCACACAGCTCGTTACACTAAATTGCTATAGTACGCAGTGAGTGACGCTGCCGCCAACCTTTTTTACGTGATCGAACGTAACTTTTGGCAATTCCTACGAAAATGTAGAGCACACTAAAAATTCCTCGCAATCGTTCATCCTTAAAAAATGAAAAAAAAAGGAACTATTCCGCGAATAATTTAAATACAAGAAACATTTTGTAATTCTATTTATTTTCTAACGAAAAATTTTACTCGGATATGAGAACAAACGATCCAACACTTCCCAATTGAATAAGGAAATGAAATGATTTGTGTGGACGCAGACAACAGTCGTGTCGTTTAAGAATCATCGAGTAGTTAACATTTAAATTGGATTAAATGTCCATATAGCGATGCAGACGTTGCAATGCGATCTAACGGGCGTCCCATGCTGACGGTCGGAGGCTGAAAGTGTTCATCCATCGTCGTTAATCAAATGATAACTCGAACAACGTGGGGAGGCGACGTTCCTCCCCACGATTACAAAGACATAAACATATTGCTGAAAAGTTTCGTACCACAATGACCTGCTGGGTCGAATTAAATCGCAGTAAAGCCGCAATGCGGAATTACAATTACGAGATATCGGCAAAACAATAGATTACATTATCGCCGCTTGAGATCGCACGATTTCTATTTGCTATAAATTCATTGGTTGTAAAATTGATCGAGGAAATAATATGAGAATTGGCACAAAGTTTTATCATTCCGGAAATAAGAGTGTGAGGAGACAATAACAATTATACAGTCGCGCATTCTTTCGTTATTGTTTCGATACGTTTCGTTTTTTTTTTCTGCGAGGAGTTGGAATCGTTTGAAATTGAACTTCAAAGCATGTACTGGAAATACGAGGTCCGAGTGCGTATGATGTGCGATATTGAATATGAGAAAAGAGCAGAGAAACGGAGGAGAGAAAGCGAACGTGGCCGGGAGGTGGAGGGAATTTTTGTTACGGGTCCACCGAATGAATGTTATTCAGTCTTCTGGAAAATCCACATTTCGCTATAGGGAATAAACTTCAATGAAAAAAAGGGGATGATAGTTTAGCTTTATTCTAAAAAGATGAACGGGACGCGAAAACAAATTCGTTAGGAGCCGAAATTGCATTCATAAGCACACTCGTGAAAATCTGAGTTATCCAAATAAAAATAAAAACCTCGGCAAGTTTTTAAATAAGTGAATAAACAAAGTCTGGACGACTTAAAAAAGAGGAAACAATGGAGATAGGAAAATAAAGTTAAATGACTGCTGACATAGACACGTCGATGTGCAAAGTGTATCAACGTCCAAAATAAGAAAAAGCCAAACAAACATAAGCTATATATGCGGCAGGGTAGCAGCGATAAAATGCATAACGTTGCATTTGCACGCTGGAAATGGCTTTAAAAGGTACTCTCTTCTAGCAGAATATAGAGAGGCATAGGACAAGAGAGAAGTGACAAAAGGGTGTTGGATATGAAATTCACACGCGACACTCGGTGCTCGCAGTAGCAGTGGCTCGGACATACATTTTTATTTTTACGATGTCACGGGAGGTGCGGTGGCGTTAAGTTGAGCCTGACTTTTTGCCACGTTGGAGAATTCAACGGCGGGCTCCTGTTTGTCCTCGGGTCGATAAAAATAGCAAACGCGATACGTTGGCCGGTCAGAGGCGCGCGCCAAGCGGTCAGTAGATTGTCCCAATGGCGTGTTAGTCGCGGTTGCAATACTGGCGGCAAACTATATGAGGTTCGCTGTGAGGTATACGAGCTGAGCACGGAGACGGGGAAGGGAAGCGAGCGATCGAACGCGAGCCCAGTAGTCGTGGTAAGCCAATAGTCAGACCGAGCCAGTAGGCAAAAAGGTCGATAGCAATGGAAACATTGATGGTAGACGAGGTCGAGTGACGCTCTCTGTATCTCTCCCTTATCGGCTTCTTGCCATGTCCCGCGATACGAGCAACAACACTGTGTCCTAGTCCTTTTCCGAGTGCAGAACTCAAACTACCGTTACTAAAGAAAATAGTACCAACCTCGATGAGCTTCTTCTATTAGCCCTTGCAAGGCGAAGGACACGTGTACGCTTTTGAAATAACATCCGAGCAAATGATCTCTGACAAAGTGAGCGAGCCAAGTTCTTATTCCGTCTTGCGCCTGCTATACGTAAAAATAGCTGATAGTTCAATATTATCCTCGTACATTATAACAACAAGAAACTGAGTGACGTAATTGATACTCATTAGCACCAACTTATGGGAGTAAGCGAACTGGAACGTTCATTAGGTCCGATAGGATATCACGATATATGGCCTTCGAAATATATACTCCAGATGTTGACTCGAGCAGCTACTCTAGCATGAAATTGCTGCACAACATAATTGTTATTTCGATTTCCATGGCTAGAACACAAACGATCCGATTATATGGAGATTTGTCGAGCCTAAAATAAATTCTACTCGATCGAAATAAACTTGAAGGAACAGAGTGTAAAAGCCTGACCTGTCTAAAGAAAATTCGAACGATCCCATCATGAAAGTTTGTCAACAGCAATAAGCTGAACCACCCTAAATCCATTCCTCGTTTATCGTGGACGTTTGAAAAAGTTATAACCTCGAAACACGCGTAGTGAACATTCACGAATTCTTATCTGGCAGCAAGTGTACGAAAAAGCCATATTGAGGAGAATGAAGCAGTGAAATGAAATGGGGATGAAGCGGGATAGCATTTTCGAAGGGCAAGGAGCTTCGACTATGTGTGCTGAGCTCATATACTCATGCATACCAAAAGATCCTCTGGCTCTTTCAAGCTGCATCTGCATCGCATTACGCATCCACGTAGACGGAAAGCAACGTCATTGCAGATACACCAACGGAATCCGGATGTACGTTCCACTCTTCTCGACCCCCGAACGTTCACATCTCCCTAAACTCATGAGTGTTACACTCGTGTATATTCGCTATTTCGTACTGCCGAATATTCGAGCAAGGCTGAATTTTATTGAGAAGAAAAATCCTCCATTTTTATTTCCTTGCAATTTATGTCGAAAATTTCCATCAAACACGGAAGATTCAACCGTGTGGTGAAATAAAACATTCCGACACGATCGTCAAATTTACAAAAACGCTTATCATACTCGAGTAATCTCTGCACTTTTATTCTCGAATTCACGATAGCGATTCGATATTTAATTGTCAAGAGCTTCAACCTATTCGACCAAACTTTTCAACCATTTTTCAACGCAAACTCGAACTTCAGTTCAGTACTTAGTTGTTGTGCAGTGAACGAGGCACATTGCGATAGTGTCAAGTTCAGGGTAAAGGAAAACGCTTAGTTGTATATGCGTTTCTAACAAGAAGCCAAAAGTCTGAATCTGCAGACTTGTTGCTGTGCATGTTGAGGTATTTTTGCAACAGGTTACCGAGAATAATCGAAAGGTTTCGTTTGAAAGACGGAAAACAGGTTGTCAGGAAACAGCTGCTTGCAGGGATCGGATGAAGGAGGGGAATGGTTGGTTCAGCTTGATACGTGAGCTTCGGAATTGGAACACGTATCCACAGAGGGCTGCGAGCTGTCCGAATACTTGCATAGGCTGGCCACGGGTACCTGACGTGTGGTCCACGGTATTGGATAGCATTGGTAAACTTTATTGATAGCCAAGCCGCAACAATCACTGCGTGGACAACACCTACGAATCGATCCTTTTGATTTGATTTTTATTTCGTCACGAACGTGTCAGAGTCGCAGAGGGTATGAAATCCAGGGTCAGCTTTGTAGGAGACAATTTTTCACGTACTCCCTTTGGACGTGGGATGCGGCATGAAATGTTGGCTTCACTCAACGACAGGGTGAGCCCGCAGGGCGTCTCTCCATCAAAAAGACCCACCAACACACACAGAGTCTTCCATTTCGTCATAGAGGGTTGAAATTTTCTTAGGATTGGCTGGCAAATACCAAGTGCTATCCTGTTACAATCGAATAATTTACTTCAACCTCCACCAACCTCCACAGATTGCGTGCCAAGAAACAAAAGCCCACTTCAACTTGCGTTACGTATCCCCTCAGTTACAGCAACGAAGGGTAAAAGATTCAAGATCCAGAAACAGATAATCTCGAGCTCCGAAATTAGTTGAAAAATTAATGGCCTCTCTGCAGAGACGTTTGTAAACTGCCCATTTCACCCTAATTTCAATAACTCACATTTCACTATTGCAGTTGATATTCCATTAAGTTTCAACTTTGTTTTCTAAAACAGATAATTCGCTAAAAATGCCTCATCATTTTTGCCTACTCGACGAAACTGACGACACAACCCAATGAATCATGAAGCTTACAGTCACATCCTCGCTCTCTACAGTCTCCATGAAAATCTTAACTTGGGACCTGGTTTGGTTATGACTTTCCTCATTATAATATCGGTGTGTTGGATTGGATGTTGCGAAGTAATTAGCAAATGCAGATCGAGGATGTATCTGAGAGAGGAATGAAACAGAAATATTCGCCCCAGAAAGTTCAGATGTATCCGTCAGCTTCATTCAAAACAAGGAACTTGAGACAAGCTCTGTATACAGTCGTAGGCTTTAGGGTCCTCGCTAATTCGCACTGCAACAAGAGACCTCAACAGAATTGTGTCAGCCAACTCGGACCTTAATTTAATTGTCCCTGAGAAGCGAGGGAGTCCGCTGACCACATTAACATATGAATAACATGGACTTTAAAGCCGAAGAGACTACATGCTTTGACTGCATTTATGAAACTCGCCTAGCTAAATGGTGTAAATCGGAGGTGCACGTTAGCTATTGTGCAAGCTGTGAAACGTAGTTACCGTTGAAGTTACAGATGGAAAATGAGTTATTTACCCTTCGTGTGGATTTTATTCACTCTGAAGTGTAAGCAAACTGCAATTTCGTAGAGAGAAACTGATACAGTATTTTTTCTTCGTTATGAAAAGTGTTGGATTTCCAGAGGTTGCATTCGCGGCCTCCTTCACTGCTCGTGGTTGGAATCCCCACTTGAAAAAGTATGCTAAGTAGATTTGACTATTCCATTTGATTTCGCTGACACAGCGCGAACGGATGAACGTAGCAAAGCCGAAGACGATCAAGGCCCAGAATCGCCGGAGCGTCGATCATCTCGGTCGTCAGCCGCGACTTCCTGGTAATTGGTTTCCTAATCGTCGACGTCTCGTACGAGATGCGGACCGGCGATGGATCAATCCTCGAGCTTTTCCCACCGCCGAGTCCGCTGCTAGGTAGCGCAGGGATGCCTCGTGATGAAACGACCCAGAACGACGAGTGCTTTCCTCCGTTTCCGCTCCATGCCTCACCATCCTCTTACTTTATATCCATCCAAGCCCGTTCTTTTTATCAATTAAAAGCCCCACATTATCGATTTCCTTCTCGTTCTCAGTATTTCATTCCGTCCTCACTATCAATCAAACGGAATTTTATTTTTACGACTGCGGTAAGAAGGACGCGATGTAAAAGAAAGAAAGTGGTGAAAAGTTTTTCTTTCGAAGCTTTGATTCGGCAATATCACAGCGGTTTGGAAGTTCATTCATTTTCTTTTCACGTCCTATTCCGCCGTCGTCTTCGGAGCCCCACGTTTCCCGAACATCTATCAAAGGCTTTGGCCCTTCATTAACGCAGATAAAAGTCTACCGGGATAAGTGAAAACTGCTTTTTTAAACTGTTAATTGAAAAAGACTTTTATGGTTGCCTCGAGGCTTTTCAAACGCCAGGACCGTTTAAAGGGCGAGGGGTGCGCCACCAAATAATGAGCAACGAGGCATTTTGCTCGGCGATCATTGGTATAGCCTCAATTCTCTCGATGACCTCGATACAGAAAATGTTGTTTTTAACCTGGGCTATTCCTGACGATACTGCGGGCAAGCTCGCACATATTTTTCGAGTGGCTGACCTACGGAGCATAATACCAATCATAAGCAATTTACCACTCACAGCATTTATTGTCAATGATATCAAGAAGTATAAGCTCGAATGACCACGATGAATGAGAGTGTAGTACGCGTCGTCCCCAGCTGATAATTCTACGAGCCTTGATTGAAGCTTATTCACCTTGGCACTAAACCAAGCGGTGTGAACAAATATTCAGGGGATTTGATCCTCAGCACAAAGTGATAATGATGAGCCAATAAATTAACAGAACCATCAAGCATATTTATATTAACGCAACAAGGTCAAGGACATATTTACTGAGCAAGAACAGTTCAGATTATTTTCGTAAATTTTACTTTACCAAGAATCTCGCAGATTTACGACATAATTCGAAGTGTAAGTAAAGAATGCAAATTTATGTTTGTAGTTCACGATTTATTAATCACTATTTGGACTGCAGAAAAACGTGTAAAAATTGACTCACGTTTCTTCGGTCGTACAAGCAGGATGAGTATAGTTTTCGTGAAACGTTCGACTGATGTTTTGCAGATAAAAGTGATGAGAACAATGGCTTAGAAACCGTGTTCTCATTACTTCCTCTCAGATTTGCGATCTGCGGGAGTCCATGGTTACAAAAATTGTCTAAGTGCTGTAACATTTTTTATTTACCTCTACATTTATTACAAATTTGTGTTTTCGTAGTTTAATATTTTTTTTATCGACGTCCAGAGAATTATTGGCGCCTCCGATGAATTTAGAAAAGTCATTCCTTGTTGCTGACAAGTTTTTGGCGATTCGGAGTATTCAAGAAAAAATTCACAGTTCCAGTAAATTCGTAAATTGACTCAATAAGTTTGATTCGATTTGAGATAATTTTCTCAGCACCTAGATTGAGGAAAGAAAAGTTAAAAATTGATCCCAAAAATGAAGATTCTAATTTGACAGTTAACTCGGCTCATTAGACAAGAGCTTGGTCGTTGAATTCAAATCGGTGACCATTCCTCATGGCAAACCGAAGGTCATTTTTCTTTAAGTAATACTCACGGTTTCGGGACAATACACTGGTGCTCCTGGATATATGAATTCCAGTTCCTTGTCGTCGATCAAAATCAATGTATCTAATTCGTCAAGGAGTCCATTCATCAATTTCGATTCATGCTTAATAAATTCCTCCAATTCCTATAGGTGAGGGAATGTACTCATTGAATAGGGCACTAACGTTTTTATGAATCAATCACTCGAAACTAAACTAAAGTTTTTCTCAATCGCTTCAAATTCTCACCGCCGTTTTCTCGTTGAGCTCTGTATCATCATCGAAATGACTGCTTTGATACCTGGTCATAATCTCATTCAGCGTTTGATGAATTATTTGCGTACATACGCGTTTCTCTTCTTTCTCCATGTTTATTCGTGGGTCTTTCTCGAGGGGACCGCCAAAAGTCGCCTAGTGAGTTAATTATAATTTTTTAAACTCATTTCATCGACAAATAATTTCGTTAAATGATAGTAAGCCAGAGAATTGATTGTGGGATTATAGAAAAGAAATAAATGTACGAAAAGTATTCGTTGTTTCTTTCTATGCAATATGGTTAACTTGTACTTACCGAAGCGAAAAGGGCGATGCAAAAAACGATGAAGAACTTGGACATTGTTGCTCGAGGCGATTACTTTCGAGAGTTTGCTTTAGCACAGCCTGGCAAGGTCTTATATAGTTTCTAGCTTTATCTATTAAATGTGCGATACGTTTGAACTTAATATTTGATCAGATGTTGTACGAATTCTTTCGAGTCTTTACGAAATGAAATTTCTAATGTTATTCTGTTGAAAAAACTCGATGAAAATTTGTATCGACCAAGCAGAGATGCTAAATGGTAAAAAATCGAGACTAATGACGAGTCGTGCATGTTGATCAATAATATTGACCTTTGTTAACGTGAAGAATATTTTCATATGCCAAGGTAATAATTTTCCAAGAGCCTACGCAGTAATGTCTCAAGTTTGGGATCCTCTGTATTCGATACTTTGCGATCGAAATTTGCAGTTACAAGACGGTTGCTCGGTCAGGCATTTTCAGTGGAGGTTTTTATCGAATCAGCAAATGAAGACTGGGCAAGGCTTCACTTGCCATGGACGTGTATATATGATTAAGGAAAAGTTTACATGGCTCATCAGAATTTCCGCTCACCAACGTGGTCCTCGACACACGATGATAGCTGCGCTAACAACATTCCTCCCATCGTAGGCAGAACAGAATTAGAGGTCATTCCATCTGGGATGAGATTAAGCAAGCATTCAATAGCGATGATCTGCGATGTAGGGCAATAATCCTCAGTTGACGGGCAATCGCAGAGCAACATGGAGAGCTCTTCGGGTCTCTCGAATTCTCCTCATTCCCTCGGAATTTCTCCTGCTTTATCGCGTAAAAAACGAAAAAAGAAAGAAACCGTAAGGCAACAGACGCTACTGGAGAAATTGCATTCACGCGATAAACTTTTGGCCGAATATAGAAAAATCGATCCCGATAGAAATGGAGTAGAAGCTGTTTGCATACTCAAAGGTCTCCGAAATCGTCGAGTTCGCAGCATGAATAAACTTAAACAACGATTACACGTTCGTAATATTGAACCTGAGGAAAATAGTGATCTCTATGTGTGCTACGTTGAAGAACTCAAGATTCCAGCATTTCGTGAACCGTCACCCATTAGAGTAATAACACTCCAGGAATTAGCTTCACCGTCAGTACGTAATTCTGTTTGCAATTAAATGGATTACCTTTCCAGGAATTAGTTAATTTATTAGTCAATCGTTCGCCGCTTCATGGTTACGTGCTTTTCTGAAGCTTTCCCACGTTTACATGGTCTTTTGCTCGATGCTCCTGCGAAATTTTTCTAATAGACTCTAAAGAGTTTTGTTCCAAAGGAAAAATCTCGTTTTAACGGTTACCACCGACGCGATGAAGCTTTTCTCAGGCAGGTATTGCTCGATCAAAACTGCATGTTTTAGTCGGCAATTCAGGGCAACGAAGCTCCGTCAATGGCCCGGTAGAGGGCGTCTATATGAGGAATATTGTACAAAAGGAAGAGGGACGTGGATCGAACGAAAGCTTCTTTGAAAGGAGGCTTTTTATTGGCGTCTGTCCTACTTTCTTCTCCGGAAATAGAGAAATGGAGTTACTAAATAACAATTGCAACGATGCGGATATGATGAACGACAGTTGTGATGCCTTTAGCCAACAGTGCCACCTCATCCACGTCCTTTTCCTTCTCGATTTACTTGCGCACACCTTCTGGACGAGATGATTATTAAGGAGTGACGGAGCGAACAATAACGAAGGATTCACGAGCCCATAAAAACTCCTGACTTTCTGTTGAATCGATAGGAGAAGCAACCTATCGGAAGGAACCGGAAGTTGACGAGAAGTTTGACGCTTTGAGCCACTCGATTTCTTTTTCTTTTCCATTTCAAAAGCAATTCCATCGTAATGTTCGCTTCAGCGAAACGTTATCGATCAGCTGACCAAAATTTGGATTACTTGTTCTCGAAATTATGGGTCAAGGACGTCGGAATTTTACGCAACGTTACTTTTTAATCCGACAAGTGTTTTCGTGTTTGTTCAGCCGAGATTTATTTCGCGGTCAACTTTTTCCAATGCATCGCAGAATTCAGTGGCTACATATTCGTCGCTTATAAATACACTTGGATCTCAGATCGAGCACGGATTAACTTCAAAGCAATACGTGAAAGAGAAACAATGTGGAAACTCGCATTCGTCGTATTTACCGTTATCGTCGCCTCGGTGAGTACATTTATTTCTGATCGACAATATAGAAATGAAATGCGATCAATTAGTGGAACTTGGCGTTGGATATTTTTTAGATTCATGAAAATAAATTGAAATATTGGTTCTGAACAAAAATTCAAGGTCACGAGTGCGCCTTCTCTTCCGAGTGAGGACGACGAATCCGAAACGCTGAGCGCCATTGACGGATTGATAGTCTCGTACAGGACACGATTCTTGAATGATCTTGAAGATTATTTGAACTTGATCGATAAAGTCGAACAAGCGGAGGCCAAATACAATAAACAGTTCCAATCCCAAGTTGCACGATCAGTAGCACAGGTAAAGGTCACGCGTTGCATTAAGAAATAAAATGTCAACTCACGGAATGCATATTTTTCGTATATAATCACAAAACATCGAAAATTTGATTCGAAGGCTCGTAATGAAGTCCAGCGGATCTTCCGCGGAGTCGGTGCGTCTCTCGACGTAGCAAAGTGCAGAATAACAGCCAAGGCTCTCGAGACTTTCACCACCGACGTTTTCACCAATGTAACGAGTTGCATCGCAAGGCAATTGCCATCGAATGCCGAATCTTCGATCTTGGACCTCGCAGCTTTTACTGCCAAGAAATTGTTCACGATAAAAGACGATATAAACAGTTGCGGAGGAACAATCAATTTTGATTCCTTCGAGGACGAAAATCGTCAGGAAGAGGATTACGAGGAATACGACGTGCAACACGTGGAAGCTGCAGTCCCTCGTGAAAACGTCAATTGCACTGAAGTGAGTAAATTTTGACGCTGGCTTACTGCTCACAGTTCCAAAAAACCAACATCTCAGCTCTAGCACTTTAAGGGTGCAGCTCCCCATGAATTCATTGACCAAGGATCCATTACGCCTGTGCGGTGTTTCCTCGATCCCTTCACTTCCTCGCGTGCGCTCCAGAAGACTTCGATATCCCTCGTATTCCCGACTTACTGCTCCCCAACGATGCAATTACAACTTGCGAGCACACAGTGAACTTTTCTTATTTCTCAAACCAGGTAACAGCCAAAGTCTCCGAAATCGTGCAAGAAGCCATGGATTCGTTCACAAACCTGTGGAATAAAACTCACGATGATATTGCAAGCATCAAGACATCGATTGAGCGCTGCGAATCCAGAGAAGATTGCGGTAGCCAATTAGAAGCAATCGTCGAGAGCGTACAAATCTGTGTAGAACATGCCCGACTGACAGCCTCAGCCGTAGGATAACTTTAGAATATAAATTAATTATATTTATCGTCGATTGTTAAGTGAGTACGAAATAAAATTCAAAAACGATGTAACCTGTGACGAAATTGTTTCATTTTTCCACCGGTATTTTTCTGTCACCTCCTTTGCGAGTCCTTCATATCCGACAACAAAAATAATCACAAACTGCATTGATAACAGTTTATTTATTTATTTTTTTAATAAATGAAATTAAAAAAACGTGCTCTGCGTCTCGCGCTACCCCATTAATCGGCAGATTCGACAATTTACACACGCAAAATTTGTTGGTTCAATTTTCCTAGTGTACTTGGTTGATTTCCCATGACCAGGACTGCAGTAAATGTTGACAAGTGACGACTAAATTGAAATTCTGAATTTCATGACCTTCAGCTATTTGTGAACGTTAAACTCTGTGACACGCAGTTCCAGATGTGTAGCTAATCGTAAGAGTCGTCAATTTTTATTTACTAAAGTGACAAGACTGCTCACTCTTGTTTTTTTTTTCAGCTTATTTTGGCTAAAATGCCAATCACTAAAAAATACTCGTAATCGTGACCTTTCCATACACTGTAATTTTCTGCCATTACGCAGATCATTTAATAAGGATACGACAAAGACTGTCGTTTGCGATCTGTCACTAGATTTTACCTTCGATTACTGTTATAGTTTTGATAACTTCTAGGAATTGAATCGTCACCATAATAATACTTTTTCCTTATTCTGTCATATTAAGCAAACATTACGCACTGCGTCATGCTCACCGGATTGTAAAGTCAACATGCCTGCTCCGAAATGATTCATTACGTTTTACTGTAAATATTTCTGAAAAATACATGCATCAATAAAAATGAGAAGAATCGACCCGACTTTTTTGCACCAAGCTTCATCCATTATCAGTGACATGAAATTTCGTCTGCTCAATTGTTTCCTATCCCTCTTTTGAAACCCCTGCTCGGTGTGTATGGAATTTTTCTCCTTTTGAGATTAACGTGAGAGAAAATATTGAGATCGTTGTTGAATGCTGTTCAGTTTGGAAAAATCGAGGGACGTACAACAGAAATTTACAGGTGTATCTCGCCAGAAACTATCCATTCGCGCATGCCCTCGGCTTTGCTGATTTGCACTCTCCACCAACCGTTAACACGCGCTTCGTATGACGTCTGAATAGTTCTTCAACGTCAAGTCTGTGTCACCGCATTGAACACGATGTACGATTGCGAAATAAATTTATTTTTGTGTCAAATGACGCACGTGGTGTTGTGAAAAATTTCTGAGACATTTGTCATCGTTGTTGGCTTTTGAAAAATTTTACATTCTACATTATTATCGCTTTGGAAAGGATGCTCCGAAAGATTCTCTGTTGATGCTTGGACATTTTTCCATGAAAAAATAATCAGTCGTAGTCTATTGGCAGGAATAATTTATTATGGAAATACTAAAACTACAATCTGGCTCGATCACGCTCGCGTTGAATAAATTTGGCAGATTCCATCGCCCGTGACCGATATCCGTTCGATGTTGGGCTCCCTCGTGGAAGCTGCCCTCCCATCGGCCAACTGGTCGATCTTTTTAAGTCCATGATAAGCCTCGTACATATCTCGAGCGACCTAACGAAACCGATTTTTCTTTTAATTCGATGTTTTTGAACAAAAAGTATCGAATATCGCGTTCGAAATGTTTTGCGACTACATTTTTCAATGTCGTTATGAAATTGCAACAAAATTTCTGAGGCTGTCCAGAATTCTATGGGAAATGATATTCGGAAGAAAAAAATTGTGTCGATGAATGATTTCTCTGACGCGAGGCTGACGAAACGTCAGCCAAATAGTGCAACTGCCAATGTCGTCGTTTATGCACTTTTGCCTTCGAAATAATTTCGCTCACGATCCCGTACTCGATTCTTGGGTTTTCAAAAAATTATTAACCTCAAGATCCATTTGAAAGCGGGTCCTCGTTCCACCGGATATTACCAGCGCCGCCGAACGCGTTCAGGAACACCGACATAATGACTCCGCTCTCCATGGTCGGTTCCGCGAAGTTGATGCCACTTTCTGTCTCAGCGTTGTCGTAATCGGATGCTTTCTGTATCTGCACAAGGAAATCGATAATTTTACGTCCAGAGAGTAAATCGGTTGCGTGTGCGACAATCAGTCTAGTCTCGTTACATTTATCAAATCAACATCGTTCCGAGGTCTCACTGGCTTTTCGTATACTCCAGCACTCACCTCACTGAACAATCGGTTGATGTCTCTTATAGACTCCTCCAAAGCTAGCTCCACCTTTTTCTGCTCTTCGGCCTCCGGAACGTAGGCACAAGCCACCTACCGATTCGAAACAGTTATTTGACGAAATCGGGAAATAATGATAAAACTAAAAAACCACTGTTCCAAAGAATCGGGTCACGATCTTGAATTTTGCATAATTGATATAAATTTATCGCCGGCTGAGTAAAAATTGCCCAAAATTCGAGATCGTTGTCGATACAAAAATTACGAATGACTTGATGAATAATTGCGGTATAAATTATCGGGATTTTATTTTTTTAAATCGACAGACGAAAAATGAGAATCCAATATAAAGGGAAAGTGTAAATAAATTGATTTAACCGTTTCTCGAAATAACGAGAACAAGGAAATCTTTTCATTTGGTTTTGTCTAATGAATCGTAACTTTCTGAACGAATAATTTTTCGGACGGTTTCCTTAGCGATTTCAACTGCAATTTTTGTTTGGTTTTTCGTATAAAATACCTACCGACGCAAACAACACGACGCCAAGGACGAAAAAGAGTTTAAACATTGTTGCTGAACTGATCGCGTAAAGAATATCGTCGACCACTGATCGATTGTGGCATTTATATACCTCTGACGAACTTGATTCTGTTTTCGAATTTTGAGGTCATTGCCATTGCTTGTATTTAATCAGCTGCTTAAATTGCAGTCCACGACACGTGTATCGAATTAAGAGTGAAGTGCAAACGGATTTTTTGAGGGCGTGTTGATAAGCTCGTGAACTGATTACTCTTGATTGACAAAGCGAAACAAACCAAAATTAAAACCCAAACAGACACTGTCGAACACAAGGTGCATCAACTTCAAGACGTTTGTTTTTACTCCAGCACGGACACTGCTTACTCCAAAATACAAATGACACTCAATGATAAGAAGATCCGCTAACATGATGAAGTTTATTTACATTCAACGATCCTGTCAAACAGAAATAAATAAATAAATAAATAAATAAATAAATAATAAATAAATAAATACAAAAAATGTAAAAAGTCGAGTAAAGTTCGTTGGAAAAAATGTTCCTTGAGTCCCATTTATTTTTAAGCAGCAGAATTTGACGTCGTGGAAGAATTTCTGTATGGACAATCCATTTGAATCCATGAGGAAAAGTTTCTATGTGTGGATGGGAGATTTTGGCTCGTTCCTGTATTCTCCACCGACATCGATTCTTATCTCAAACCGACGGTCGCCGTTGAGACTCAATGCTTGCTCTAAGAGTAAAAAAAAAAATATGTCGACTGCTGTTTTATTTCCTACGCAGAACTGGAACTTTTCCAGTTCATTTCGTGACATTTGTCTCCATGGAAATTTAAAACGACTGCCATCCCCATCACGACAATTTTCTGGAAGAATCATTTTATGGATTGTGTTGAGGCGATAGTTGTATGAACACCTTTGAAAATGATGTTGTCCTTTTTTTGTTGCAGACTTTCTGCGTCGTCTCAAAGAGGTTTCGTAAAAACTACATCCACCGTTTCACAGCCACTAAGAGCTGGTTTATATTCTCACCGTGGAATCCAATGAGACGTTGCTGCATCTTCCTCAGTACTAATCAGTACTTCGATTATGTGGTCATGACGACCATTCTACTAAATTGTGTCTTCCTAGCCATGACCGAGACCGTGGAGGAAGCCGAGTAAGTTCAAACGCAATAATGATCCATTTTTTCTTCTCATTTATAAATTATGATACACGGAGACGACGAAAAACGGAAAAGTAGTGTTGCAGAATATAATTAAGGAGCAACCTTGAATGCTGGCCAATTTTTGCTGTGCGGAAGGCAAATTTCCACTAAAATGAAACGAACTTTTTTCTCTACGTTGATTATTTTCGTTCCCAGACCATTGCCGCATCCATTGGATGTTAGATTCTCTGAGAGATGCGATTTTCCATCCGCTATTTCTTCACTCATTAAGATATTCAGCGAAGGAAATCACTATCTTATTACTATTTCGAGGAATCTATTGAAAATTCAGTTTCTCAGCTTACGATGAAGAAAATAACGAAAAAAATTCTTTAAACTTTGATTCTCTGGAACTTTCTCTGGACATTCAAATTCCATAGAAAATCGGAAGGGAATTTTTCTGTTTTCAGACCACATCTAAATTAGCTGCAAAAAAACACTTTTTTTTTTATTTCCGAGTTCACGGGAGTAAAGTTTACGAAAACATTCTGCGTGGAGTTTCCGTACCTCAATTTTCTGTTTCATTATGCCAATTTACCTCGACATTTCGCATGTTCAGGTCTCTACGGGGATGACCTTTTTTCCTACCCTCAAAGTGCCGTAACATGTTCGCCAAATGAAATGTGAACCGAATGGTGATATTTGCCTGTATAAGGCCTTAAATTTCAGGAAATTTTGGAAAGTTAAAAAATTTCTAAACAAGCAACCAAGAAGTGGCAGGAAAACGTAAGAAAATTCGCCGAATGAACACTCAACCTTGTTATCGCTTGCGACCCCTTAATTCTATCGCAATTAACTCTTTCCAAAATCATTACCAACTATTTATTGCAGCCACATGGTGTTTCGATTGCTGCATTAACTTGATTCGAGTACCTCAAGCTTAACGCAAGGTATAATTACCTCAACACGATGATTCGTTATTCGAGCCTATTTTGTTCTTACCAACAATGGCGCAGAGGCTCGTGATTTAGCTCGTTGTGAAGTTATAATACTGAGCTCGTATACAAAGCAGTGTTAACCTTCCGGAAGAGCTGGTAGCTGTGGCAAGCTGTGTTTGGTTAGAGGTACAAGCTTCGTGATGTGTAATCGGTCGAAATAAGCTCGCGTGACGCCGACGGGCTTTGCCAAGTGGACATTCACGTACCTCCGGAGCGACAACAAACGATACTATCTCATGGGATACAAAAAGTTCATTCCAAACGAGAGAGACCCCTTGGAACCAGCACAACAATCGATATCGTAACCGACAACTCGACGATTCTTCGATTTTCCTTTCGATCTGTTACAGAATAAGTTCAAAGATAATCGGGCTATTTTTTTTCAAAAATACTGTCAAACGACCTTAGAGTCATGTTGAAAATGAGAATTTCGTTCACGCCAATTGACAGGGGGCTCTTGGTCGATATGGAACAATGAAATATAGAGAAAAGAGGTCGTTAAATAATTCTGTAACGTGATGGCAACGTTTCTGCCATTGAAATCATTTGTACAATTCAACTTATTGAAGAACAATCGCACGAGAATATTTAAAAAAGCTGCAAATGGCTGCTGCACTCACTGAGGATCGTGCAATTCGTTATTTCTTCCAAAGTTTTCGCGATCCAGATATCGCGAGGTTGAAACTGAAATTTCGTACGAATGTGTACAAAAGTAGACTCGCATATCTCGCACACAGCTTTAAAAATTTCTCTCACGGCCCATTTCACACCCTTACATAAAAACGAGCTAGCTGAACGGAATGAGTACATATAGAGCGCGGGACTCGTTTCTCGGTTCGGAACAGGCCTCACCGGTATCGTGGCGTCTTTTATGCACCTCGGTTAAAAAGTGCATATGTGCCGTGTATTTTACGTAGAATTAATGGGACGGACTATAATAACTGTGCTGTGGGAAGCAAGCGTTACGTCACGTCCTTTTCATTGCTCCTCGCCCACCCCCTTTCACTCTGCGGCTCTCCTTTTTCATTCCTCTCCAAGCTCAAACGATTTTCATGAACATTTTTCCACACCCGAGTATTTCCTGGTTCAGATTTATTTCACTTCATCGCTATCGCTCTCATTAATGGCTTCCGATTTTCAGAAACTTTATTTTTTCGACACCGATCCATCCGATGTGGAGAAATGGCCTGACAACGCTCGCTAGACAACAAATTTTTTATCTCATTTCGGGTCCAGATTGATTGGATATTCATTGCGAAACTTTTCAAGACATTTTCAATAGCTCCAGAACATTATTGTTTTATCTTTGAAGGTTCGTTTAAAAATCCCAAATTCGCGAAAACCGTAAAATGTTCCCGCGGGGTAATGCATTTTCATAGAGCAAAGAAAAATGTCTGCTATGACTTACGAGCCAGCTGACGCTGTAGACTGTAAGGAATCAGGAAAGAAAAGAGTTTGAGTTCACTCTTTCGGCGCCTCCGCCAAAAAAAAATATAAGGAGCGTGACACGGGCGTTAGAAAAGAGGCTGAAAAAGAAAAAAAGGCTGACGTAGAAAGGGAACTGGAAAAAAAACTGAATAAATGGCGATAGAGAAAAATGTGTGACGTTCAATTCCGGCTGGTTGAACAACTGCCATCATCTCAGCCACTGAATTCACTGCATACAGGGTGTCATTATCGAAACCCTTCTGAGCTATTATCCCTCGATGTACGTGTCACGTTGAAAAATGCTTTGCACAAAAAGTAGCCTGGATCTGAGGGATCAAAGGGAAAAGAATCATGATGTGGCTTAATCCATTGATGGAAGCAATTTAGATTCATCACCACGACCCCGCGGCTCGGAATTCCTTCAAAAATCTCCCCACAATTCGTTGAGTTCAATAATCAACGAAATATTTGTTTTTCACCATGTGGCAAGCTCTAAACTACGAAAATGTTGCCTGACAAATTCGTCGGTTCATTTAGAATATCAAAACGACCTTTGCACATCAAGGCACCAGGTCAAATGAAGATTTCTATCATCTTCATCCCTTAGAAGCAAGCAACTTACATTCACACAACATTTTTCAGTATAACGCGTACATTGCGAGATAAGAACTTGTAAAACTTTGAATGGAACACCCTGTACACATATAGACTGTTAGAAACTCCGAGGCTACTATAAATCACAATTTACGTGGACCCTCGAGCGAGAACTATCCACAACAGTGGCACTCCAATCGGAGAACGAGGTACATATTATGTGGGAAAGTCTCACTCGTCCCTGCCTTCCAATCCTCTATTTCACTCCACAGCCTCAATTCCGTCTTTCTCGAGTTTCCGGTTGGATACTTATCAAATATTCACTTGCCAAGGAATGCTGACTTTTGGTGCTCACCCATGTAACGTCGAGGGTATGAATATGTAAGAGGGAAACCGATTAACTGACCCATTTGATGTTGCGAAATGAAAGAAAAAAAACCGAACATTTGGTGGACCATTTCGCACAAGTTTCCACATTTATTTCATTGTGGAGACATGTCCCAATGCATTTTTGATACCATGTTTGTACAGACCCAACAATAACGATATAATGTCGAGAGAAACTTGAAACCTCCTTGATACTGAGATCGATGTTTGGAGAACGTGAACGAATGGACCAAAATATTTTTTACCATTGATTCGAGATCCAAACAAGCATTGAAATGGATGACTTGGGCGCATGGGCACTGGACATTTTCCTAAGCAACAATTTTTTTCAGTAACGAAAACCTTGAGCAATAAAAAAGTGAACACGTTACGAAAGCGTGTGTGAGATGAAATATTTCTGGAAATATGTGACATCGTGTACGTTCGACTCGATTTCATGATCTTTCACTTCGTTTTGCATCGCCTCGAAGCCCCCTTTTCCTATTATCATTTATCGTTCGACTCCCACATAGACGATTTTCCTCCAAATTTCATGTACGAACGTGAACTCGAAATATAGGTTATGTAGCCCCAGCCAGCTCTGAGTATTTCCGTCGATCCGGTAACATATTTATAGCCATCGATTTTACACTGGAACGCGGTAGTAACACGAGCTCACCAGAATTTAGGGTTTCCAGAGAGATAACGTTTGCATCACGAGACCACAATCAACTGGGCCATTCTGCAGGTTGATGCGTTCGAGTCACGTGTTTAGCTTACCGCTAGCTTCCTTCGGTCCGGGGATTCGACACCATTTCCGTGTAAACGTCAATCGAAAGATTGATCGCTTTCGTCACTTTACCACCATCTTTCCTCTTTGCTACCACAAATCAAAGTCAAAGTAACGCCCGAGAAGGAATAACGTGAACGTTTCACGATCCAATGGCGTCCAAGTTACTTACTTTGACCGTGGGATGCACACAGGTTTTACGATGATTAGGATCCCTCGCATGCGTCCTTCTTGACCTTGGAACTAATCGTGTTACCTTCTGTGGTCCCGCATGCGTTCTCCTAGCAGCAAGGGAAACAGACTGCTGCGTCAAGTCAGTTTGAGCGACGCCTGTGTGCGATCAAATCAACATTTCTATGAACGATGCCGCTGCGAAGTTTCATATAGAATCCTAATGGAGCGAGGAGGTCGACACTTGTGTTTTTTCAAGCGTACCAAAGTGGCAGAACGCCAAAAAAAAGACAACAATCGATGCTTGACGTCCCCATCTGTTGCTCTGCTTCCCTCATTCTGAGTAAACTTCATTCTTGTTTATTTGGAACTGTTTGTCTAGTCGAGAAAGAGATTTTGGGCTGGACAATCACAGAACGAATACGAGGAAGCGCCGGGGACGCATAAACGAACTGTATTTCAAATATTTACTTCGACGGCTCGCTAAACAAAGATTCCATTCCGAATTTCATTGTTCTGGACCGTTCCGTCACCGCAATTTTGACGTTTCTGAGTCACATCCATTTTAAAGGAAAAACCTAACTCTCCTGTACCAGCGGAAGTTATGAATGACGTTAGACTGGAGAACATGTGGTTAACCTTTCACAGTTACATTACAACGATGACACTCCTTGAAAATGGCGCCAGGCATGCAGACGCTCACTCACACTGAAATACAGCAAATCTCTTGAGCCTGTGAAACGAGAACGTGTAGAAATTGGTGGTTTTCGCTCGCTCATCTTCATGCTTGCCCACAGGACGGATATTCGTACCCGAGGACAGGATTCCTCGTTAAGCTCGTACCAGTTTTCTCTCCCTTTTTCGTCTTCTCGTTCCCTCTGGATTTCCCTTCCACCCTTGCTCTCTCTTTCTCTATCTCCCTTTCGCTCTTTCTCTCTCCTGGAATGTCTGTACTTGAATCTCGAATACACTCACAAGTTAAAACTCATTCTCCATCTCTCGTCTCTTGCCCGAGAATCCGGTGAAGGAATTTCCTCGACGGTAGAATTTAGAACCAGCCCGTCACCATCTAGTCTACTTACCGGTCGCAGATCTGCATAAATCGTAAACTATTTAGCATCCGTTTAATCCTTCGGGTGCGTTTCCTAACCCCTAAGGCCAAAAGTGTGGAAACCACTATATATTTCTCTGCTATCCACTCTCGTTCGCTTCGTTCTGACTGACGCTGTCATCCCTTGGAAGAAAGAGAACTTCTGCCTGTTCGTATAATGCGGGTTGTGCATAAGCAAATATTCAAAACAACTGAAGGATCATCGCTGCGTTTTATTGAAAATCTTTCGAACGTCTCCCCGTTTCAACAGTGAAACTGTGTGAACTTTGTGGACAGACTCCTTCGAGAAGCGCCGACCAGGTTGTGTTTAATGTCAAACTACAAGTTCTTAATCGCATCGCCTAAATGGATCAATAAATTGACTAGCTTTCCCACTGATTGGACACCGAAGCCCATCAAAATTGAACGCCATTACATTAGGCTCAAGGTAAAAGCAGCTGGAAAAACGTTCAAGAGGGTCGTAAATGTTGATTTCCAAGCCAAACGATAAGTACGAATAACCTGCAAGGTAAAATAAGTTTTCCACACAATCTTCAAGTTTCACGATGACGAGCTCTTTTCCTAAAGTATTTGGTACGAATTAGGGCGCCCCGTAAGAGGCTCATAAAGGAGGGTGAAAGTTGGGGTGCACTAGAATAACCTACAAAGCTCCCTGAGGTCGCAAGGTTCCGAACGATATCAGGACCATCTTAATTACTTTTCCTTTGCTAGTTGAATTTCGTCTCGATCTAATGAAGACAAGAGTGCCTGCTGGTGAACATATGATTTGACATTTTCCCTGGAGATTGAGCAAAAAACGACACACCGACGGTATTTTTCTTACACCCTACCGAGTATCTCTTTCTACGAGAACTCCTTCGCATCTTTTGATCCAGTCCAAAAGCCAGACAACCTTAAGGGCAGAAGACTAGCGACGAATGATGAAGGGTCGAAATCCAACGTCAGGGGAGTCAGTTTCCAACTAGTATTTGTTCGCTGCAGTTACGATAAATCCATGAGTTTACTAGGAGTTTAGAGATGTCCCTTGAGAAGCTCCAACGGGTTCGGGAAGGTCACAACCGTTTAGGACTGCAGAATATTTGGACCGAATGTACTAAATATGCGAGTTAACCCGACCGGAAGTGATTTACTGACTGTTTTGTTATTGCATTTCTAACACATGACAAATGGTGCACCAAGAACTTGGAATGGTCGTTCGCTGGCTTGACACTAATCAGAAAAAAATGGATTACAAATTATTTTTCCAACGTGTTCCTTGCGCATTCCTCGTCTCAATCTTTTGATATTTTGAACGAACAAAAAATCCTGAGAAATACGAACTCAACGGTTTCAAACTTTTTTCTCAAAATGAAGTAGAGAAATTTATTTCCAACTACATTTTTGTAACACCTGTGATCTGCTGCATTTACATTTCTGCTTTTCTGATGCACGAGAATTCTACGGGCTTGGATTTTTTTAACTTTTCAATGTAAAACGCAAGTTTTATGTAAAACCTTTTGCTGTCGCTCAGGAATCGACACCGCTGGTTTCGAGGCCGTTTTTATTTCTTTTATCGAATCTCATAAAACAACCTCGACATGTTTCTCCTCGCTTCACCTCTTGCCTCCATCCTCGCCGCGGATTTCTTCCATACAGATTGTAGTACAAAAGTTTACGGAAATGGTGGCGCGCATTCTCTCGGTCTTACCCATTATCCGATTCTCCCGAGATACTTAACGTTGTATATCGTGTGTGTACGAAAGTATATAACGAATGTTATCTCTTCGCAAAGGTTTTTTTCAATCGATTTATTCGTTTTTCATTTTTTCACATTTTCCCTCAAACGTTATAGATTCGTGAAAAAAGATTTCAGCACAACTGGCATCCGATGATTACGATTCGAAGAGATTACTCGTGTCAATATGTTTTTGCCACTAGAATAAATATAATAACGAATTGAAAAGTTACTTGCCAGACGTTGAGCATAAAACCTTTTTTTTTTGTTGATCGTCTCCGGAATTTCTTGGGTACGAATTGAAATGAATCTGGAAGAGAATATTTTATGTTATTATTTCAGGAACATAAATTTGGCACGATCATTCTGCCAACGGCTTTGTTTGACTCGGTTGATTTAGAGGTTTTTGACCAATTTGTCAATTGTTTGCTTGTTATGTGCGCAGATATATCTTCCTGGCGATCTACACGGCGGAAATGGTGATAAAGTCCGTGGCCAAGGGCTTCATACTCAACAAGTACACATACCTGAGAAATCCATGGAATTGGCTGGACTTTGTGGTAATAACGAGTGGCTATGCGACGATCGGTATGGAAGTTGGAAATCTAGCTGGTTTGCGAACATTCAGGGTGCTCAGAGCATTGAAAACCGTCTCTATCATGCCCGGTGAGTTTAATTGCATTTGCATGTCATACAGATATATTAGTTGCATATGAATTTCGATCGATTTTCTCACGTCCCATCTGCGTAAGTGAATTCTATCGTTCTATATCCATGCACATTGATGCAGAGCCACAAGTACCATGAGGATCGATATTCTGTCAGACACACACACACATAAACATGCTGAACAAATTTAAGCGTTATTCTATAGCGACCCATTGGGAACGTAGAGTTTAGAACCCAGGGAAGCAACCATTCAACTTAAATGCACCATATAATACGCAACGTATTTGACGTATTTCTAGCGTGAAATTAGAACACCTCGTTCGCTCGTAATTCGATGACATATAATGTTGTCTAGATGAGAATTCATTTGCATTAAAATCTGCTTGCCACAAAGTATACGTCACATTTCCATGGAGCGTTGACATGCCCTTCCTCGAGCATCGGAAAGTCTATCTGCATAAATTTGAGGGTTGGAAAGTCGTGGGCAAGTAGAGAGCATTGATGAATACCTGGGCCTGAATCAGGGGCTCGTTCAATCGGGGCATGGGCATCTGGGCTCCAGCAAGTCAATGCGCATGGTCCTGGGCCCTGGAAAGTCTAGTCAAGGTGTGCAGACGAGGGGAGCGATTTTCTTATCAACATTAAAAGCCAACGCATAAATTCCAAGGACAAACCATTACTTTTTGACCGGATGTAGGTACTCTTCGGGTTATCAGATGTTGGTAGAGGCCCGCACGTACGTATTAAGAACTCGAAAGTTACGAGAAATTCCAATTTGGAATCATCAGGAGAAGCAAAAGTGGATTCCGGCTTTGCCCCATACGATAGTATTGCATTAGCATATGCATGAGACTACGGTTCGCCTCAAGCGCAGTGCAGTTGCTTTTTTTTCAAGTGTACCTCGTCCATGTGAGTCAGAGCAGGGTCTTTCTAACGTGGTGGATACACGACGGCCGGTAAGCCACTACGAATGAGAGACGAGGAAACGTGACATATCGCTGAAGGTGGTAATTGCGAGATGACAAAAAATTAATTTGAGCCTCCACTCATCCTTAAATGAACGCTGGTCTTTTTGACCCTTCAAAAAATAATTCAAGCTCGATCAGCCATTAAAACTTTCGTCGTACTCTGGCTCCAGTCTTCTTAACTTATTTCTGTCAGTGTATCGATCCAACGTTCAGTCGCAAATTAGGTTTCCCTTTCTTTGGAAACAAGTGGACATATTTCATTCCAGACACCGACCAAGTGTTTTTGACTGACACATCTCCCAGTAACTTTCAGGTTGTTACTGTTTTGCATGATTGTTGGAGAAGAATTAAAATCAGACTTCAACGATTATCACTATACAACATTGGTATTGCACACATAGAACCTCTTCAAAAAGGCCGCTCACCATACCTCCGAGTCCTTCAAAGAGCGAGCTGAATTTCCTCACCGTGCACTCCGTTCCGGTATCTGGGTCTAGTGCGAATAGCTCGACCAGAATATTCCAGCGTAAAGGAGGCGCCAGAGAGGCAATTCGGAGAATGTTCACACAGTCTGAAGAACAATAGAATCCTATTTTGCAGACCTTTGAACGTGACCTTCCATATTTTTCTATACTGGACGCTAAAGCCTACGAACATTAACCAACAAAAACTTGATGATGAAGGGTCGTTGGAACATTACAATTTGAGTGAGAGTTTCGAGCGATCTTGCTCTGGACATTACACAAAGTTGTTCAACGCTATCGAAGCCTATGGAAAATGTTTAAACGTTGTTTGTCGAGATTCAACGAAACTAGTTTACCCGTGGTTTGTAGTTGAACAACCGCAGACAAGTTGGATGTGTCTGACCACGACCCTGAAGCAACCCTGAACTGTTGGGTTTAACGGATACGGTCAGCCGAATAGTATTTAAGGATCAACCCTGACAGCTGGAGCACTGAGAAAGTGCTCGGCCAGAAAGATCGCTACCGGAAAACCTCATGGCAGACGTGATGTGACGACTGTTTATCTGGACTGGCACTCAACCCGTGAAACTCGCAACTATCTTGCACGCGATCCTGCAAAACAATTCTCTGGATCGTCTCGATTTATGAGAAAAGTGAACGCCTTCATTCGACATTTGTTCATACCTTCCACGATCTTGGATCTATGAGTACGACCTCCAAGTCGTGACCTCTGGACCTTGACCTCATCAGGCTGCAGCATCTCGTTTGACAGCAAATGCTTTTTTTTTTCGTCCATGAAACGTGCCAAACACTGCTCGAGATAGTTGATCGCATCTATTCGTGAAACTGTTCGAACATTGCGAAGTTACAGCGGATAATCGACGACTGTTTCCTCTCAACTTGAGCGAGACAGTTATTTTCTTTGCTCAGCCGAGAATACGAGAATGGTTGCAAGGAGGATGAAGCTTGTACAAAGACACAGTACGACAAAGCATAGACGATCCCACACCAATAGTAATGGCCAACCGTCTCGGATTCACGGAGGGCGAAAGAAAATAAAAACAAGAGTTTAGGAAGTAAGACTCACGTTTTCCGCACACGAAAGTTGCAACAGTACATTCCGATCTACGTGGATAGAATTCTTCAGCTCTCTTATTGTAACGTCAGTACTTTTTCCTGAAGCAAATGTTCTTCCTGGCAAAAAAGATCAGAAGACGTGCTGGTATCCAACTGCATCCACTTTTCGTGATGTATTTTTCAATTAATATTTCATAACGAAGCACTTATAACGAGGCTTTTTCATTTCGATAATTTGCTTGGACGCAGTGTCAACGTTGCGTGAACATTTCGATAAAACGTCTGGCAGGTCGACTGAAATCTTAGGAAGCTCATTCGAATGGGGTCAATAGCAGGAGGGTGGCTTTTGCTACTGCGTACACTTGTTTCTTGAGATTAGGGAACCCAGCAGAGCAGCCCTCTCGTCGGTTGGATTATTCCTTCTTTTCCTAATTGCTCCCATGCCTGGATAATGCACGAGCGGAAGAGACGCAGCTGAGAATGTATGACGAAATTCTTTATTAACTTTTTCTACTTTGACAACTTTAGAAAATATTTATTGAATCTTTTTGATCAATGTTCGTCGTACATACCGAAAAATCCAGAATGGCAAAGGATTTTGAATTCTCGTATTGAACTTTACTCACTCGATATTTTATCTCCGCACTCACATTGTTCAGATGGCCAATGTTATCAGCAGGTAATGTGCAGGGTCGAGTTGAGTAATGTGCAATCTCCATGAGTGGGAAATGTGGACGAGAGAAGAGAACGCAGTGTATGGCGAGCCTTTGCCGCTCGTTTGGTACTTAGCTGGTCTAACAATGGAGCACGTGGTTTGAAAGAATCCAGCTAGTATCCCCGCCCTCGGCAGCCCTTAAGCGTTCCGCCGAATGAATACCCTTCTAACGACGCTGTTCAAGGACCTGCTGTACCCTATCGCCTTTGCTTCAGGGTACTCCGGTACTTCTTCTATTTCCACGTGGACGCGCTACTAGGTCAATAGCACACAAATACCTTGCGACTTTTCTCCTTTTTTCAGCACTTGTCTTAATTCTTTCTCTATGTGTCAACGGTGAGGGCGAAAGATCGATGAATTCATTTCGGATGGCAATTTTGGGAGCTCGGCAATAATTGATTGGTCAATGCTCACGATGCACCCAGTTGGATCTAGATTAAAAATGGGTTGTCCATTTTAAGAATTCATATGCATTAATAGATGCCAGGTTGATCCTTGAAATGGAACGATAACACCTGGTCACTCTATTCTGATCATATGCACACGTAAACTTAATTCGTTACTTCTCCATTGACGCGCTTGGTCACATCAATAATTGCAGACTAGGCCATTGTCTCATTGGTTCACATCGATGCTATTCCAGACTAACCCAATATCGCATCGAGCTCAACCAGTGAGATTTCCGGCTAGTCGAAGGTGATATTGAGCTTGGTCAATAATAATTTAGTCCAAGCTAGCCATCAAATGGGGTATATGTTTCCTGGATCATGAGCAAGCGAATACATCAGTCTATCCATGACACGTGACCACTTGAAATCACGAACACATTATCGCATCAATCAGGAAGTCCCACAAGTTTTTATAACACTTGAGAAGATTAGGTCGATCAAGAGCAGAAACACTCCACCAAGTTCATTACCCGCGCGTATATGATCGAGCTCGACTGCGATAAAAACACCATCAACTGTTTACGACCGATAGAGCATCGTTCCTTGAAATAGTTCGAGAGCTTGATGGGGTTCATCATGAGAATCAGATAGACTTCTGTTTCGAGTACTTTGCAAATGATTTATATTGAACCTCGTAAGTTCGCCATCCTACGAGTCCTGCCCACAGCAAACGCAGACTACTGAATCAAAGAATTTTAGGATTTCTAGGAGCGAAGGGCATTCAACTCACGAACGTATGAGTGACGATGATGACTGATCTTTTGTTGATTGTTCGCAGGTCTGAAAACCATCATCAACGCGTTGCTACACAGCTTCAAACAACTCGCTGAGGTCATGACTCTAACGATATTCTGCCTCATGGTTTTTGCCTTATTCGCACTTCAGGTTTACATGGGCGAGTTGAGGAACAAGTGCGTGAGGCATCAAGAGCCTAATGTCACTCAGGTGGACTGGATGGAGTGAGTATGCTTTGGATTAATGCTCATTCGCAATTTTATTGACAGGGTTCGCCAGCTTCAGTTGCAACAACGATTCTCTAATTGTTTCTGCAACTGAGGTTGGACGAGTCCTGTTGGAAAGTCTGGTGATTGGAAGACTATGGTGTTTCCTGCTTTTCCCTTTTCTGCTACATCATGGACCCAAAATCAAGATTTTTTCCACTGGATCACACCAACTGCTCTTTCCTGTTACTTCGTCCGAAAAAAAAACTTGATGGCTTTAGCTTTTCGTTGCACAACAATCGCCAAATAAAATGAAACTTTAATCGGGTCGTATTTTCATAATCGCCATAACAATACTTCGCTGAGGTGAGCACAGGTTAGTCGAGTCAGGGAATTAGTATTCGCGGCGTGCTCAAACGACTAGCCCTTGTCGAGCATCGAGTTCGCACGTCGTTATACTTTTCATTGCGGTCCCCTTTGTTCACTGGCATTATCGCTGCTTAAATGCCACTCGCAGTAGCTTGCTCAAAACCACGCCTCGTGTCTTGACTTTATTCGCGTCCTGATTTACGAGACCCTCCGATGATTCACTGGGTTCTGTTTACAACTGCCATTTTCTGCAGAATTCCGATGCCGTTTTTTTCAAGAGCCAACAACTTTTTATCGTTCTATTAAAAAAATGGATAAAAAATGCCAATTCTCTCAGGAGGCTCGGACATTAAAAGTTGCTGGGATCATCCAGACGAACGGTCAAAATTACGGAGCTTAGCTTTATTCAGATCTCAATAGATTACTTCAATTTTCATCAGATTCACGAGAGAAAGTAACGACCACTTCGAACTCTAAATCGTGAAAATTATTCATATTACCGGGAAAGTGCAGATGATTTTATTAACGGGTGACTCTCATTACTCCAAACCACCATGGAACTCTATTTTAAGCAGCCAAAGGTAATTTACAAGTTGAGGAAACCACATAGCCTGCAAGAGCTCGGTAGCCGAGCCACAATTCGAGGTTCCGAAACGCGCGGCAGGATATTCATGAGATAACCTCAACACCGTAACGGCCGTTTGAGTTCTCCGACGCTTCCGTTGCGAGAGAACGGCGCTGCGAGCACATAATCGTCATTCTGTGCAGCGCTCCCTCTACTCATTCCCAGCTGACCACCGGCGGAAAATTAATGGCCCTCCGGGCTTCGGCCACACAACTCCTCTGTTGAATTAACAGACTCCTTGCATTATCTTGACAGTCACGAATTCAGAAGATTCATGAAAATTCCTGAACCCACAAGATTCGAGGATAATCCGAAAAGTCAGGTCGCCATTCATTATTTTCGAGTAACGACATTTCAACATTCATCCAATTAATGAATTATCTCAACGCCCTGAAAGATCGAAAATAATTTAATAAAAATTCATTTGAATCGTCAATTTTTACATCGAGCGTTTCTGCAAACGAACAAAATGAACAAATTTATTTATAAATTAATTAATTTTCACTAATCAATGTTTGACTTGATCGCTTCACCATTTTTTTTTTGTTATCAATCTCATCACTATCAACGCGCGTTCCGTTTGCATTAAGATACCAACTTCCGGGGCGTAACTATCCATCATAAGGCGAGTCAGCGCATTGATCTCCTTATCTACTACTTTCGAACGAGCTACTAGGGAGTGAAGAAAAAATATGCTCGGGCCATATCTATCCGGCGACATGCACGCGACACTCGTTCAGTTTCGTTTTTTTATTCGAGCTCCTACCCACAACCTTTATCCCGTACACGATATAAATTATGTATAACGTTGAACCTTCCATAATTCAAACACGTGCAACAATTTGCATCGTCATTCACAACACCACGGAAGTTCCTATATTTTCATTTCGAGATTCCATGGCAAAACTTTCAAAAAATGTGCCTAAAAAAAGCACAACCTCGATTTTCGTCTTGGAATTCGATTAAAATTATTTTTAACTGCTCGTTCCATACATTCCACTTTTGGCTAATCGGAAGTCAATTGATTGGCACATCAAAAATGTCCATCCGATAAATGGATGTTCAGCTGAATTAAATTTGACGGATGCGTAATGCGATTGAAGATTTTTGAAGTAGTGTACGAAGTGAGTGATTGGAAACCAAATACACTCGGCTGCTTTCTATAGACGAAGACGTTTCGATCATTCGAAATTTCACGATCGGAGCCAAACTCTAATCCAGAAGCTTATGTAAAAAGGAAAAGAAGAAACGTAGAACGAGGTCAGGCAATTGAGAAGTGAAAAGCTCGGGTCTCGGGGATGTCAGAAGTCTTGGATAGACTTTCGTGTTGATTAGGGGGCCCGGTGCACGAGTAAATGTTTGTTGCATCCTTTAGAGATCTGAAGAAGAAAACGAGAAGAAGCGAGGCATGAGAAAAGAAACCTTTTCCAATTGAAAGATGGCGAATGTTCGAGAGCGAGAGGGAGAGCCTTAACATGAGCTCCTTTATTGCCAACAGGTGGACTTGGAACTCATCCAACTGGGCGTTCAACGAGGACGAGGAGCCCATCATATGCGGCAACGTCACTGGAGCCAGGTTAGAGACACGAAAGAAGGCAGACACAAACAAAATGACGAAAAAAACCCAAACGAAAATTGCAGAATCCTCACTACCACTTTTTTTACATGTCCCTAACTAAAAAGCTCTCTCACTTCCGGTTTTATCCAAACTCCTGAGAATCTAACAACGTCGACAGAATAAAATGGATGGGCACCAGATGAACTTCTATTTTATTTCTATCTCCCACTGCAGTCCCACATCGTAACACTTTTCATTTTGTGTGCAAAAACTTTATTCCCCAAGTTTTGCCTCCGAGGTGTGCATGCAGGGATGCAATATATAGCGCCTCCCCCATTTTAACGATGTTTCGTGGTACAGTCCAATGAAAAAGTGACTCACACCAATCGCAATATTTAAAACAAAAAATCTATTGTTCCAGAATTAAGAAAAATATTTTTTTTGATTCTCTCGTACAATTTTTCTTCCAACTATTTTTATTTTCCATTACCATATATTATATTGATTATAATCAGCCAACAATTTGCATAGTTTTCTAAAAAAAAATTGACCTTCGGAAAAAACGCGACCCACGAAGGGACGAATGGAATTTGTTTTTTTTATTATTTTTCTTTAATTTTTCAATTTTCATTGCGAAACCGTGTGGAATACAAATGTTGTCGAAATTTCTCGTTGATATCGTAAAGTCCGAAGTGTTAAGGGTACGAAACTTTTCTAAACGTCTGTCCTTAGAGAAAATCCTGAAGTTTCCGCGAATGGTTACCCGCGTAATTGCCGGTTTCGACTAGTGTCATTAAAAAACAAACTTTCAGCATCCACCTGCATTGATTATTTATTTAGTAGCTGCCTGTACACTTAAATAATGATGGGCAACAAAAGTTTCTTTTGCATAAGCGTAACTGCACGCGAAAGAATTATTAAAGAGCTACATCAAAAGTTATCGTTGCCTCGTGAACGATTTAGAAAATCGAATGATAATGAAAATCAACTTTTCGGAAATTCCATAAATAATCGTTTTCAAGTCCATTCATAAACGAGAGACTTTGAAGCTTCGCCCCAGCGTTTAAACTCCACAAATTTGTATCAGAAAATATATAGAAAGAAAAGTTCGTTTTATTTATTGAAAATTAAATGAGAGTCAATCTTAATTTGACCTTGAGATTAATGTACAAGGTCACACGATGAACTTGAATTCGTAGTCGAAAATCTTTGAACTTGGATCTAGAAGTTTTCAGAGCCATACAATTAAATACTTTTATCTGATTCGTAACCTTGAAAATTACACTTTTTATCTTACTCACTGTCTAAATGCAACGTCACGAATCGAAACTCGTGTATGGAGTGATTATGTTCATATAGACATCAAGTACGACTGTATGACTGACTTGGGACTAGCGGTAGGGTTGAAGAGCCCAAGGACTTGAACTATTAGTTGATGGCTCGTCCCAGTTTGTTGGCAACTTGTTGGCCAGCTCGTCAGTCAAACTAGCACGCGGTAAAAGTTTCATTGCCAAACCTCTAGTAGGCTTAATATCAAACGTATTTGTATACTCGAACGAATACAAATATACGTTCGGGAATGAAACATTGGAAACGCGTTTATTTCATGGACTAAGTGATTACACGGCTCAACGAACTGCTCCCGCAAAACAATGAGCGGAAAAGTCCAGTCGTCCTTCACACGTTACACGTCACTGCTTCCTGATACGTTTTTTTCGATCCCCGATCGTTCGATGTTTTCCGAAATTGTGACAATTATTCTTTCCACTTGTTTGGTTGGCACTTTGGCTTTGAATCTCGTTGAAAATTGATTTGGAACTTCCAGCAAATTTCCAGCTGTGGTTTTGCCTTTGAAATTACATCGAGCATTGTTCGTTTGATTAAATTTTTGATTATTTTTATGGCTATCTCGATAAATCGATGATCTTGCTAAACGTTTAAAATTCATGGACTTTTAGGCACTGCAATGAGAGCTACACGTGCTTATGTGTTGGGCCCAATCCTAACCATGGCTATACGAACTTTGACAACTTTTTGTGGTCAATGCTCACGACCTTTCAACTCATCACTCTCGACTATTGGGAGGACGTCTATAACAAGGTTGGTACAGCGTTTTGTACGAGTCTCACTTCTTCGTAGATCGTTATTTTCCTACAGACCGGAAATTCTATCGATTAGAGACAAAAGCTGAATTTTCACGTCATTTTTCTCGTCGGGAATGAATGTTTCACTTTTCACAGGTGTTGTCGGCGTGCGGACCTATCAGCGTCTCGTTCTTCACGGTGGTCGTGTTTTTCGGCTCATTTTACCTCATAAATCTGATGCTCGCCGTAGTCGCACTCAGTTATGAGGAGGAAGCTGAAATTACGAACGAGGTTAGTCCGATTTTTCTGCTTATTCGAACAAAAAGCAAATTCGAACCGCGAAACTTTCGAAATGTGTCACTCTGTTTTTATATTCTCTCTCTTTCTCTTCTTCCATTTATCATCACGTCTTTCTTCACTTTCACAAACTTTCAATTTGACAAAAAAAAAAAAACGTCAAGCTTGTTTCTCCATAAAGTCCATTCGTGTCCTTACGAATGTCCTTAATATTCCAACTTTGAAAAACAGCTCCGAACAAAAAGTTGAATAATTACGACGATAATGTGAGAAAATTGAAAAAAGTATGTAACCATTTCGTTTTCGAGATTGATAAGAAGGAAAAGGCGAGGAAGAGCAGTCCAGAACTTTCGAGTTCAGAGTTTGAAGAAAAAAAATGCACTATTTTTGAAACAATTGTTTGAAAACAAAGGAAAAAAGATGAAACGTGAACGTGAATTTCCAACAAAAACGTACGTCCTGTTCGGGCGAGAATTCCAACTCAAGTTGGAACTGGATTGTCAAAGTTTGAGCTTGAGTCGGAATGTACAGCAAGCTGGGGTTCGAGATGAACTTGCAGCTCAAGTAAAAGCTGAATCAATATCGCAGAATGAATTTAACACACAGAGAGGCTGAAAGTTTTTTTTATTGGTTGTAAAGTAATGAATTTGATGGGGTGAACGAATTTTTATTTGGGACACAACAATGTATACATTTTTATGACCCTTAGGTTGAGTGGTAGGTACTCTGATGAATTCTGCATACTGCGTGGTTAAAGCTTTTTGGAAAATAAAATGGCACCCTAAAATTGAAGCAAGCAAAAAGCATTATTGTTTCTGAAAAATGGAACAAAAAAAGAGTCAACGCTATAAAATTCTCTGAAAGTATTTGCGATAAAAATCGCAGTAACGTTGAATTTTAATTTCTGGCAAGCTTCGAGAGCTGGTGAAAATGGCGCTGAGCATTTGTTGAATTTTGCATACACGCTGCTAAGGTTCATGCACAATTTTCAGGCTAAAAAACATTCGCTGCTATCTTTAATTGCATTCATAACATTAAAAAATGTTGAGACTCCATAAAATGATCCACACGTATCAAGGATATGGGGTCTGCAGAAAGTTTTTCACATCTTATGGCAATCGAGGTTGTTTTTTTTTCATCCCTCGTACAAACTACGTCGATAAAAATTAAATGAAACAAGGAACGATTAAATTTAAGCTGCTGGTGAGCTCCACCCGTTGAAAAGTTTGTCGAATCGCAAGTTCGCTTAATGTTATGGTTATTGCATGGGACATGCAGCAGCTCACAGTGCTTCGCTGATCTTTGTCATACAACACGCTCAAACTTTCGTCTCAAATCCTTAACATATTTATGTTAAGAGCTTGTGAGCTGATGTATATATGTCTACATATTTAGGTTTTATTAGCCATCACGTGTTCCCAAGAAAAAAACTTTTTCGCGACTCGCTGAGGTTCACTTTCTCCGTAAAATGTTTTATTTTCTCGGAGCCAACGTCGCAGCTTCCTTTGCTCTTCATTCTACTTCCTTGTTTCGGTGAATATGAAATTAGAATTGTAGAATCCAACCGTCTCGCTTTTGTCAAACAGGAACGGAAGAAAGACTTGACCGACCATCGTGAGGACTCGACGTTTAGTTTCGACCCGACCAAGATCAACATCAAGACCCTGACGAAGGACAAACAGAAGAAGATCGATCCTCACAAGGGGGTTCTCTTGAGTAGTTACACAAGAAAAAAAACGAGAAGAAGGAAACGCGGCAGAAGCGTAGCAGGACATGAGAAAAATGGTGGAGCACGTAGCAGGTAAATATTTATCTTCCTTTTGGTATCAGTTCTCGTTGTGAGTTTCGATTTAATCAAATGAGAGTCAAAACAGTTTGTGATGAATCAAAGCGAGTGAATGACATTCAAAAATCAAGAATGTAGCCTCGAGAGTGAAACTGGGTCTGAGAGACCCGAGATATTGCAAAAAATGAAAATAAAAAGAAAAAAAAACAGTTCTAATCGACGAATTAGAGTCGAAAATAAAAATGGGTCTCAGAGACCCAAAGATATAACCGGAAATCCATTTCTGGCTCTACAGATCGGTAACTCCAAGCCCGAGCCCAAGTCCACGCCACTCGAACGTTCGACCTTCGCATCTTCCACTCCAGGTAGTGACCCCGAAGCCACCGGAGGTCAATACCGTTCACAGGTTAGCTCCACATCGTGGCATGTTGCACTCGAGACAAGCGAGTAACAACAGCAACCAACAATCGTCCCTCGACGATTCCGGAGTCGTCGACGATCACGAGGGCGACGATGTCACATCGGCCGAGGAACACGATCGTCGTGAACATCGTGAGCACAGAATCGAGCGACAAGAACGTACGTACGAGCAGCGGAAAATCGAACCGAGATGTGACCGGCCACCTGCACCCGTTACCGTATCCGTCAGAACAGGAAATCGTGAAATCAGGGTACTCAAGTGTAACGGTGTCAAAAACAAAAAGCAGTTGTACACACTGCCCCCTGAGTACTTATCGCATATCGTCGTTCTAGGTAAGCACATTTATTTCCATCAGACAATCTCAACATTTCAAATTTACCTCATCAAAGTTTCGCAGAGTAATTATTTATTTGTAGACCGAAAGTAAGTCAATAAAATTAATAAAAGCAGAGCAAACTGTAAAGAAATAATAGTTAGTCACTTCCCGTAGATGAAAGCACGATAAGAAATTATCAATTGGAGCGTTAAACTTTATTTCATAGACTACGGTTCACGCGGAGGCCCCTAGATGGCGAGCACGTCATGAAAAGTTGGATCCATTCGACGAGAGTAACTAAAAGAGCGAATATCCGCCGAATATTTTCTTCAGTATTCAATTTTTTGATCGTTTTCAAGGTCACAAGAGTGTCCAATCGTTTTCAGAGCTTTTACCGATCGCTAAGTACTGATTTCCTCGTCGAATGGATCCTTTGGCATTCGTGTGTGTCTATTAACCTTTGCCACCTTTTTTATTGAGTCATTTTTACTGAAATTAATGAGTTACGTTGCCCCTTGAGCGACCATGCATCGACTACGTATCGAATCGAGTTGTAAAATTTTCTAATTGAATTGTGTCTTGTTCACAGACGATCTTCCGGACCGTAACTGCGACAAATGTATACAATGTTGCGTTGACTACGAAGGATGGTTACGTTTTCAGAATTGTCTGTACAAAGTAGTTCGAGATCCGTTATTCGAATTGACAATAACACTGTGCATTGTACTTAACACGGGTTTTCTGGCGTTGGAGCATCACGGTATGAGTGAATCGGTAAGGCAAGCGTTAAACATCGGCAACAAAGTGTTCACAAGTATATTTACGTTCGAGTGTTTTCTCAAGCTGTTGGCACTGAGCAAGGATTTCTTTAACAACGGTTGGAACAACTTTGATCTAATAATAGTATCGGCGTCGTTGATTGATTTGACTTTCGAGCTAGTTGACGGTTTATCGGTAATACGAGGATTGCGATTGCTGAGGGTGTTAAAACTGGCGCAATCGTGGACGACGATGAAAGTTTTGCTGAGCATTATAATATCGTCGATCGGTGCACTCGGTAATCTTACGTTCGTGCTCGTTATCGTCATTTACATATTTGCGGTGATCGGTATGCAGTTGTTCAGCAAAGATTATACTCCGGATAAGTTCTTTCCGGACCCGGTGCCACGATGGAACTTCAACGATTTTTTCCACTCGTTCATGATGATATTTCGAATTCTTTGTGGCGAGTGGATCGAGCCTTTGTGGGATTGTATGAGGGCGGAAAAAGACGAGGGACCGGAAACATGCTTTGCCATATTTTTACCAGCTCTAGTGATGGGCAATTTCATGGTCCTTAATCTCTTCTTGGCTTTGTTGCTCAACAGCTTCAATTCGGAGGAATTGAAGCAGAAGAAGGAAGAGGTTGGCGAGGACTCGAAACTCGCACGATCTTTCGATCGCATCAGATCGATCGTCCGGAAGAAAAAATATCGTAAAGAAAATTCGGAAAATGAGAAAAACATGAGACTCGAACAAATCGTTAGAGAAGTTATGGACAAATCGGACAAAGAGAAATACGCGATACAAGAGACTGTGCTGAGCCTTCCAAAAGACAATATTTACAATAGATCGTATCAGGAAAGCTTGAACCAACCGGTGTTCACCTACGAGCCGATCTATCGGCAAGCAACAGTCACCACTTACAGCGCCAGCAGCCAGGAAACTATTAAACCGAGAGACAGTAAAAAGCTCGATGAAAGATGCGACAGCAACGATACGAATCAGGAGGAGAATATCGAAATGGAAGTTCTCAAGGAACCGAAAAAACCTGATGAAGAAGTTGCCATGTTACCGGAAAAGGAAAAACCGAAAAGGGACGAAAAAATCGAAAAACGTCCTTGGCACGCCCTCGTTAGTTACGTCGATGAATTGACCGTTGGCGGTCGTCGCGACAGCAAAGGACGATATATCGATGGCATGGGCTCATTCCCCGGCTTCGGTAGAAACAGACCGCCGAAAGTGCCGCAGGATTGCTTTCCCCAACATTGCTATCAAAAGTAAGAAATCTTTCATTCGTCACAAAACAAAATTCTACGCCATGAGTTTTCACCTGCAATAACGCCTGAACGGTGCCACCTAGAGCAAAATTGTAGAGAAACAATTTTATAGAGATTTCAATTTCCCATCAAAAAGATCCTTAAGACAATACACCTAAAGTCATTATCCTGCGCTTAAGAGGCTCTCAAAGTTGTACCATGCCCGAGTCAATATTTCGACTCTCCTTGTCCCTGCAAATTAATCGCGATCAATTCCAGCAGCACACAAGTCTGCTTCAAAATTTATTAGAACGTCTACACCAGACGAATCAACCCATTGAAAATAAAAAATGACTTTTCACCAATTCATTGCAATTTTAGAAGCTCCACAACTTGTTTTTGTTTTTTCGTATCGTTATTTTTTTAGTATCTCCATCGCTAACGATCGCAAGGCAATAAGAAACGAATGAGCTCGTAGATACATTGATCGTCTAAAGAATTCATAATCTCAACATATATGATTCTGCGTTTTTCGGGAATTAACGAATGAACCAAAAATTGCAACCGTAGGTGCAGCTGCATAAATCGGTGCGTAGCGACTGATATTGGCAGAAAGTGGATAGCAGTGAGAACGGCAGTACTTTCGGTGGTCGACACGCCAGCCTTCGAGTGGATGATATTGGTTTTGATTTTTGCATCTTCCATAACACTATGCTTCGAGGACATATATCTCGACGATAATCCATTTCTCAAAAAGATACTCTACTGGACCAATCTAGCATTCTGCGCGCTATTTAGTATCGAGATGCTTCTGAAGTGGCTAGCTCTAGGATTCTGTAAATACTTCACCAGTTTCTGGACAATCCTGGATTTTATAATCGTTTTCGTAAGTAACAAAAAAATAACGAAAAAACTCATTGCTACAAATTTTATTGTAAAAGAAGAAAAAAACGCTGAATTGTTTATAAAGCCATGATGAATTTATTACAATCGCTGTGGCATGAAATCTTATGATTTTCTCACTGTTAGCTACGCCGTCTGTGGCTTTGATAATTGACCGAAAGAAATTTCTTATCGAGCAAAAAAAAACTACCAATGGAGCTTTTTCGATATTGGTAATTTTTTTGAACGTTTATGTGGCTAAGTTTTTCTGTGTATGCGTGGGTGTGTGAGTGTGTGGGTGAATCGTTCTCGATGTGTTTTTATGTGACGCCTCGCTGGACTCAGGTACGTTGGACGAGCACAATGATATCCATTTTTATTTTTACTTCATTTTTTGAACGACTTTTTTGACACTGGAGATTTTAGTACGACGAGTTTTTCGTTTTTTTTTTTTTTTTTTTAATGCTTCGCTATTCTTAGCGAGAACTTAATGAGCTTTGCCTTTTGAATGTTCGCTTAAAATTAATTGCACACGATTTTTTGCTTCTTTTATCTCGCAAGACTGACACTTGACGATACGCACCAACGTGCAGCAGCATGAATATACATTTTTTATTCAATTGAAGAAATTTTTGAATTCGTACGTATCACTGGATGCAACATTCGTAGGACTTTTTTTTCGTCCAACAAATTTTTATAGTTCAAACAATAGCTTGCCAGACTTTTTACACTTTTTTCAACGCAGAAATGAATGACTTTTCGCAATGCTGACCACCCAGGCCTCCTCCTCCATCCTCTGACACAGGGAACAGATTTTTGCAGCACAGTGAAATTTTTAACAAATTACTTGATTTTTTTTTTTAAATGACGAAAAAAATATTTTGCAGAAAAAATTGACTCTTTGCGTTGGACCTCGGTTTGCATTGAAATTTCACATTTTTCCTGAGAATTCCTCACGACACTGTTTTGACCCAGCGGTGAAAAAACTCGTGACTGATCTTTGAAAAAAAAAATACATAATTCGTATTCAGATTTTTGGACACTGGACGTGTGCTCGTGTCTTTTGAAATTTCCACTGAAATGATTTTTTTCATAATTATGAGAATTTTCTGCACAGGAAAAAAGAATCTCTCTTTTTTTGGTCTGTTTTTCGCTTAATTCGCTTAAACGTATATCTGTGTGCGTATGTATGGTTTGCTAAACTGCTTCATATTTCCAAGTCTCTATCTCTCTCTTTCTCTCTCGAAGAGAGGAAAAAACAAAGAAAATATCGGGAACAATATAAGAACCCGAGGGTAGGCATGATAATAGGTTTACATAAGCTTCGCTTAAAACTGAAGGGCTTTGGAGTTGTATGACCTTTAATCGATTGTTCAACAGGTATCCATGTTTAGTCTTTTGATAGAGGAAAATGAAAATCTCAAAGTGCTGCGGTCGCTGAGGACCTTAAGAGCACTCAGACCACTCAGGGCAATCTCAAGATGGCAAGGCATGAGGGTACGTTTTAAAAACATCACTTTTTACTTCGTCAACATTAGAGATATAATATATCTTTTTTAAAAGAAAGAAAAAAACAGAACTAACCTCACGCTTCTTCTAATTTTTCAACAAATCATTTGTTACGTTTTCTCAGTTTGCGTTCAGCAAATGAATGATGGTAAATTCATTTTATTCAACACACCTACACGAGCAACATTGATTTATTTTTCTTACACAGTGCAAACCAGAATTTAGAACGAATAATTATGGAAAATAAATGGAATATTTATTGTAAAACTGTGTAGACAACTTTCGTCTCGATTGCGTAGGACTAAATTTTCTTTCCTGACGTAGATTGTAGTGAACGCGTTGATGTACGCAATACCTAGTATTTTCAACGTGCTCCTCGTCTGTCTCGTGTTCTGGCTGATATTCTCCATAATGGGAGTCCAATTTTTCGGGGGAAAATTTTTCAAATGTACCGACGAAATAGGCGAGCTCATCGACATCTCGGTGAGTTTTATTTCTTTTCTTATTTAGAAAGCCCAGGAAATCGTTTGAGAATTGAGAAAATATTTAAATGTCAAATCGCCTCATCACTGCGTTGATTTTTGCCACGTCATTCCAATCTCGATGTCTTTATAATCTGACCCATGAATACAAAACCGATAGCAATTAAGGTCAACGACCAAATAAGGATCGTATAACCTGTGTGACCTTGATACAGATAGTAAACACGAAGGACGATTGCTTGAGCCAAAATTACACCTGGGAGAACAGCAAGATTACGTTCGATCACGTGGGCATAGCATACTTGGCACTCTTCCAAGTAGCAACCTTCGAGGGTTGGATGGAAGTAATGGAGGATGCTGTTGATGCTCGGGGGGTTGATTTGCAACCACAGCGAGAAGCCAATCTCTACGCCTATGTTTATTTCGTCATATTCATTGTTTGCGGCTCTTTCTTCACTCTTAATCTCTTCATCGGAGTCATCATCGACAACTTTAATATGCTGAAGAAAAAGGTACAAACGACTAACCATGTTTTTCCCTTTTAAATCAAAATTTCAACCTTGAAATCACTATCAACTCGTTTTTCTCTATTTATTCTCGTTTTTTGTCTTTTTTCATTACAGTATGAAGGTGGAGTGCTAGAAATGTTTCTGACCGAGAGTCAGAAACACTACTACACTGCCATGAAAAAGCTCGGTCGTAAGAAGCCTCAGAAAGTTATAAAACGTCCGATCAATCAATTTCTCGCCATGTTCTACGATCTGTCCAATTCAAGAAGGTATGGAAAAAAAACGTTACAGGAAAAAAAAACACAAGATCACTCGTCCATTGACGAATTTGTCTCATGGTACACGCGTCACCAACACACACGCCTTGCACTCTACTTTGACACCAACGATCGCTACCGTTCGTTGGATTTTTCACGTTCTCATTGTGCTTCTCTTCAATTTTTATTTCTCATTTATTTTTCTTCTCTCTTGAAATGCCTTCACGATCACAGTTATGCTATCTGCGTTTCTCGACGTATCCGCTAGAATAACTGAGATCACGGTGGCGAATCCAACGATAGGCCGGCCTCGTACAGCTTCGTTCGCAGCGACGATTTTAAACCTTTTTGTTTATTCTATTCTTGGAATTTTTCTTATCAACAAATGACACTATGACAAAATCATTTTCATTTGGATTTTCTTCTCGATACAAATATTTTGAAAAAAAAAAGAAAAAATTTCTTCGTATTTTATTATCGATGCAAAATTTGTCGATGAATATGTCGATTGAAATTTTAATGCTTCGTTGATCTGATTTTTGGTTNTCTCTTGAAATGCCTTCACGATCACAGTTATGCTATCTGCGTTTCTCGACGTATCCGCTAGAATAACTGAGATCACGGTGGCGAATCCAACGATAGGCCGGCCTCGTACAGCTTCGTTCGCAGCGACGATTTTAAACCTTTTTATTTATTCTATTCTTGGAATTTTTCTTATCAACAAATGACACTATGACAAAATCATTTTCTTTTGGATTTTCTTCTCGATACAAATATTTTGAAAAAAAAAAGAAAAAAAAAGAAAAAATTTCTTCGTATTTTATTATCGATGCAAAATTTGTCGATAAATATGTGGATTGAGATTTTAATGCTTCGTTGATCTGATTTTTGGTTTTCTATGCTTTCGCTGTTGTTTTTTGTTTCGTATTGATTGAAGAATCAAATTACCCACAAAAATTGGTACGATTAATCGGTGAATAATTTCAGATTCGAGATAGCAATCTTCGTGTTGATATTTCTCAATATGCTGACAATGGGCATAGAGCACTACAATCAGCCACATCCAATATTCTTCGTTCTGGAAGTGTCGAACGCATTTTTTACGACGGTTTTCGGACTGGAGGCAATCGTGAAAATAATTGGTTTGAGATATCATTACTTCACCGTACCGTGGAACCTCTTCGATTTCGTCCTAGTGTTAGCTTCGATCCTCGGTATCCTAATGGAGGACATTATGATTGATTTTCCCGTGTCCCCGACGCTCCTGCGTGTCGTGAGAGTGTTCAGAATCGGTAGGATCTTAAGGCTCATCAAAGCTGCCAAAGGCATTCGTAAACTCCTCTTCGCACTGGTCGTCAGTTTGCCAGCGTTGTTCAACATCGGTGCACTCCTCGCCCTCATTACTTTCATCTATGCGATCATCGGTATGTCAGTTTTCGGACATGTCAGAAAACAAGGCGCTCTCGATGACATGGTAAGTTCAAAATCCCCAAGTCCAGATACTTCAACATTTTTTCAAAGCCTCTTAGATTTCTTTGATTCGCTGATGAAATTCTGTTTAGAAATTTCGACCATTCGACGTGATGGAATCAAAAATTCACACGTTTTTGTGAAATTATTAAATTCCATGATTCTTCATATTTTTAATTTCGTTTTTACCGCCTCGTGGTCCATACTAGTCGTGTTTGGATCTCAGTAGTCACACTTGGGTCGATTCTACCTGGTCAACTTTCAAATCACGATAGTGATGAAGCTGTGGGTGTGAAATAGTTGAAAAAATAACAGACCATGCTCCGAACGTTGTAGAAGATGTACGAAAAATTAATTTACAACAAATCACATGGGAAAATGTTTTTTAAAAATTGATGAAGACGCGAGGATGAGAAAAAATTGATTTTTCGACTAAAAAAATTACAACTCCGCGACTTGTGAATGTTTTGGTACTTTTGGGAAAAAAAATAACAGTTGCAAAAAATGGTTTTCAATAAATCAATACTTGCGCAGGTGAATTTCGAGACTTTTGGGCGCAGCATGCAGTTGTTATTTCGTCTGATGACGTCAGCCGGATGGAACGACGTTCTCGAGTCATTGATGGTCCAATGGCCGGACTGTGATCCGACACCAACGAGTCGAAAGATAAACGGTGATTGTGGTTACCCACTGTTGGCGATAACCTACTTTACCTCATTCATCATCATCAGTTACATGATCGTCATCAACATGTACATCGCCATTATTCTGGAGAACTTCAATCAGGCACACCAGGAAGAGGAGATCGGCATTGTCGAGGATGACCTTGAAATGTTCTACATACGATGGTCAAAGTGAGTTCTTATCGCGGTCGAAAGTTAATTTTTTCGTGAAATCACCTTGACCTTGAGCTTTTGTTTCAAGGTCAACTATGAAAACGATTTTTTTTAAATCTCTCTCTCTCTCTCTTTCCATCCAGGTACGATCCTCACGCGACACAGTTCATTCGATTCGGACAACTGAGCGACTTCATCGCAAGCCTAGACCCGCCGTTAGGAATATCAAAGCCCAATGTTGTCGCATTGGTCAGCTTTAATCTTCCTATCGCAAAGGGAAACAAGATTCACTGTCTGGACATTCTTCACGCACTCGTCAAGCACGTCCTTGGACACGTCGAGGAATCAGACGATTTTAGAAAATTGCAGGAACAGATGGACGTCAAATTCAAGAAACAATTCCCAACGAGAAAAGAATTGGAGATCGTGTCTTCCACGAGAATTTGGAAGAGGCAAGACAAGGCGGCAAGACTGATACAACGCACTTTCCGCGACTACATTGCGTGAGTATCTAAACCTTCCTCCACATTATTTCAATTATCTCGTAGAATTGAATAATTCACCCACCAAATACCGAACAATGACAGACTCCAAGAATTCCAATCAGCTCCATGGATTCCTGGGCCATGAAAATTCTGATTAGAAATGAAATTCCGACTCGAAACGTTCTTACACATTTTTTGCTCCAACGAACCCCTGACGAGTTATCGACGTTCCAATGACAACCAATGAAATTCGTTCGTCACGAGCATCTCATTGGCTCAACTTTGATGCTCAATAACTCTCCCCAGTCGTTGATCGTATGGAAAATCGTGCAAAGACTTTTCGACTCAGAATTTCGTACTGAATCCTATGAACCATGGAATCAAATGTTTCACTTCTGTGTTTGGAGGGTCACAGTCATAACATCGAGACCTCTGCTCCTCTGGTACTATATTTGTCTTTCGAAGTTTATCGTTGAACAACAGACTATACTACTATACTTTTACTTGCAATAATTCTCTGCTATACTCATGTATTCATGCGTATGAATAAACATTCATCATTTATTCGTATGTATGGATGAATAAACTCTATAAAACTTGCTGACTATTAGTGCACGAACTTTGACTGTAAATAGTTGGTATTCTCTTTGGGGCATGAAAACGTATACATTATACCCGTTGATTACTTGCGTATAGTACACTTATCTGCTGTCATCGATATCTCGATTGTCATTTTCATAAACATCGTTATTATTACTGTTATTATTCATTCATGATCATAAACAAATCACGAGGATACAATGAGTTGCTAGAGAGAGGAAAAAACGATGAACAACTGTTGATGTAAAAAGAATAAGTGAAGAGAAGGAAGAGAGAGAGAGGGAGGGAGAGAGAGGGAGAAAAAGAAGAAGAAGAACAATTGCGAGTTGGCCGTTTTTTTTTCTTCTTTCACATTTTCGACGAGCAGAATGAAAAGGGAACGCGAGAGAATCGCCCATGAGGTCGACTCACAGACGCAAACATCGAGCCCCGGTGGTATCGGGAGCGAAGGTAGAGCCGGGGGTGGGTGGGGAGGAAAGCTTTCGGCCCTTCTGCACGTTCACAGGGGTAGTCGGGCCAGTAGCCGCAAGTCCTCAAGGGCCAGCGACGCCAGCGATCTCAGCGAGTTAGGCGCTGCCTCGGCTTGGCTTTTTCCAAATCTTCCTCTGTTGCTGCTCTCCGGCGCCACGGGAACCCACGAGGACCTGCAACCCCCCGCCCTCACCGTCTCCCGTCCCTCACCAACCACGGAACAACCCTCGGCCGCCTCGAGCTCCGGCTCCGACTCACACGCAACCATAAGGTGAGTTATCGTGAGAGACCACGCACCACCCGAGATTACCAAACAACAACTACAAATATTATATTCAAAAGATATACCTACGGATTATATATCTTGGAACACACACATACATACACACATGGAAACATGATGAATTATTGTTGCGTGCTACAACCATTACGCGCCCCACCGAACTATTTTTATAGATATATATGCTTTTTATATGTTTTCTACGTGTTTCCTATGGGTTTTTGTACCAAAAAGCATGCCAGAAGTCAGGACCAAGCTGAACGTGATAGATCATTCATTTCTGAAGCGAAAAGTCCTTAGCAATTTTTCTCTCCCATGTACCGTTGATGAGATATCGATTACGATGGACGCGAGCCAATCCAGAGTACGGATTACGAAAAAAGGGCGGGGCATAAGACTCTTTCAACGTCGATTGATATTTCCCGAACCGTGCATCGGAGATGAAAAACTCTCAGGACTTTTCTCTTCAGAATTCAACAACCTATCCAGCTGGCCGACATTCAGCCTGACCTAGTGGGACATGCTCTGCAGGGAACACTATTAAGACCCCCTTTTTATCCATGTTGGAAATCCACGCAACGTTTTTGTTTACTCAACGATTTTCTTTCGTTTAAACCCCACGATGGTCCAATTTTTATGTCCGTTAACGAAATATGTTTTCACTCGTTTGTTTCGTTTCATTATTACAGCCGAAGGCAAAGAAACCAATAGGTAAAGGAATCAACTCACCATGCAATGAAATTTTCATGATACGGTGGTTGCCTTACGATATTATTTATAAGTCAAAGTTTAATCAAATTAGAGAGAATGAACCGCCGTTTACATTTCAACTAGAACAGAGATTGCCATTTAGAAGTGCGCTGTTATAGATCCAAATGAATATAAACATTCTCATAGTCGCAGTGTAGATCGTACGGACTTTTGTTCCTCTTGTAACAATACCCATCGATTTCGCCGTCATGCCATTTATAAATACACTCCGACCATCGGTTTATCACAACAGCCATTTTTTTCTTTGCACAATCTGTTGAAATAGTATTGCCACCAAAATTTCCAGCTCAAAGCTAGTCCCACGTAGGTGTTCACAATTTCAATTAGATTTATCCAATTAACATGAAAATACGCTTCATTGGATTTTAGCAGCATTGGAATGCTGCGAATCGCTCATTTCATCACGAAAAATTTTACGATATTTGACGATGAATATATTTTAGGACAATTTTTATTTTAACGCGAAATTCGTTTCGAGACCAGAGCGAAAGGTCTCTGGCTCTCGTATTATTTCCTACCCCGACGATAACTAAGCCTACACCATAACATGTTTATATATATACATTATTGGTAGATGCTGCTGTCAAATCTCATCCATAAACTTCCATACGTTCGATAGACTTCTCGCTTATATAATACTTTCTCGTTATGCTCAGCTATTTTAAACTTTCTTCAATACCACACACGCATACACTACAGACACGATCGGAACTAGTTGCTCTCGCAGCTCGGATTTTGTGGAAACGTCAACGCGTCTACACTATTTTCCGAAATTCATGCTCGAGATTTGACAGTTTGCGAGATCGTGAAATTCCGAAGGAGAAATATTGGAGTTTATTGGCTCTGATGCGCTGAATATCTCGATGACGATGATGGACAGAACAAAAGTGACTCGAGACTTTTCTCATGGGAATTACACGATCTCTCTATTCTAAAAATGTTGGGCTCTCCTTTTCGTAACTCTGCATAAAACACGTGCCATGATCTCTGTATCTTGCAAAATATATTTGATACACTACATGACTGCAATTGATGCTACCATTATTATTAGCTAGCGGATTGTTATTTCGTAGAAAAAGAAAATATAATTAATACAAATGATTGAAAAAAAACTAAATGAAAAAAAATGAAGCCTAGAATTTTGTGGAGGATCGGACTATTTGAGAGGAACGTTTGAACCTCAATGTTCACAGATCGTCAGGACCAACGCTGGGTCGACAGGATGCTGTTGAGACATACCCAGACGATGAAGTGCTCAGTCCTCCGATCTCGAAGAGAGGCTCACTAAGACCAAGTGGAACAGCTCTCTCGTTGAATATTCTCCAAAGAGACATCAAAGAGGCGTTTAATAGACGATGTGGTAGTTTGAGAAAAAAACCTAATCCGGAGCCTGTACCACTGCCTATTCCGGATGGCAGCGACGTCAGTATACTTGTTACGGAGCCCAGCCCCGACAGTACAACTGCTCCACCCGCTCGACCACCGTTGTTAAGACAACAGTCCGAAGCAACGGTGGTACACGTCCTGGTCCACAGGGAAAGCGAGGAATATCGGGAAACACCGGACGATAGCTGATCTTAGGTTAGAAAATTACAACCCGGAGAGCCTTCCCAAGTGAACACCCAGGAATAATAGTGAGATACATTAACTATTAATATAACGCATATAAATATATAAATAAATAAATATATATATATATATGGCTTGAAAACAAAAGACAAAAAATTGACAAACAAAATAAATTGCTCCCTCATATGTACTATGTACATTACGAAATTTGTGTGGGTCCATGGCATTTTTATTACGTTCAACCTCGACTCGTGGCTCTTCCGGGTCGAAATAAATGCTTCATTTTTTATTCTTGTAAATATCCTTCACACAAACATTGAGCTCAAGCCCTGAACCGGGAGCACCAATGACGGAATATTTCGTAAAGTCTTTAGCAACGAACCAAAATTCAAAATTGTTGATATTTTTTTTTTTCTCTTTTCGAAAAAGACAAGAAAAAAATGGTCTCATAACTTCTGGGTTATTTTTTATTTACATCCATTTGCGAAGCGTCGAAATTTTGGTTTTTTTATATTCTCGACAATTCGATACTCCATCGTTTGTTTCTTTGCAACCGATTTTTATTTCGAGGATTTATGGGAAGGAATTGAGAAATTGACGAAGTGTTCGTGATTGATACTCCCACGTGCGTGCTGCTCATTATATTTTCGGCTGACGTCCGGTGTTCTTTCCGATACGTCGCTACCAATTACCGAAATAGGCATTACTGCGAAAACCGAAAAATAAGCTTTGAAACAAAAAAAATAAAAAAACACACAGACAGAGATTGCACAGGGGGGTGAGGCGAGTTCGTTGTTGACGACGAGAGTTTCGTTTCATAAATTTCTTCCAATGTACACACATAGAGCCGAGAATACGGCTGGAAAAATGACACAATTTAATTTGGCACCTAGAGCCTTAAAACGTCGAACGTAGAGCGAAGAGAAAAGCAACTGCCTCACGTCGTTAGCGTATCGTGTAAATGAATCTAAATAAATCTACCAAAAATGAATGAAAACAAAAGAAAACGTAATTCAAGTCTGCTGGCTGTTAAAAATCGATAAACAAACGAGATTCAATTTTTATCCATGGAAAACCAAAGCGAACGTTATTCAGCATGCACACAATAACGAAATAAATAACTAAAACACACAAAACGGAATCGCGACACAGTTAAGTAGGTGTAGATGAGAGATTAATTATTTAGAACGACGGACTGTTGAAAACTCGAGATTCTCATTGGCCTCACATAGATTTTTCATCCAAACGAACTCGATTGCCAAACAACGAAAGGCGCGATCTAATAACAAAAAGAATAAAACAAAAAGGATAAAGTTTATATTGGTCGAATCTTGGCAGCTGAATGGAAAAATGAAGATTCGTGTGAGGCCACCCATCTCGCGAACTCGGTATTATAAGATTTAAGTCAATTAACGATAATATATAAAATCATAATAAAAATAGAAGAAAACGCGTGAAAAGTGAAAAAGTGTGATCGTGTGAAAAAAACAGAGCGGACAGAGAAGATCCCGATGCAAATAATGATGACAATGTTGTATACTCGAGTTTCTTCCCGACAATGTCTCAACTTAAGAAATATCGTCATACATTTTTCCCCTTTTTTTTATATATCATTATTGTAACGATAATTTTTTTAAATAATTAATATTCGCTAAATTCGAGATAAGGAGAGATGAGGAAACGGAGAGGAAACAAAAAATAACAAAAAAACTGTACAATCATTGGACGAGTGACGTCGCGACGTCGTTATAGACGACTTAGATTTTAAATTAAATTAATTACTATGAAAGCTCCAATCGATCGTTCACGTCACCGATCGTCACCCCTTAATATGTAAATACCACTATAAATACACGTACATTATGTCGTAACTCGTATAGTTACTACTTATAATAAAGCAGTCGTAATTAAAAATTCTACAGATCGATAAACAATTACACGTTAAATTATTTCAATAAAATTCTGCCAATGTTTTTGTTCACAAATATTCTTTGCACTACACAAAAACATGGAAACATTCTGTTATCCGAAATCACCCAACAAGTTTTTTATGTCAAATGTGAAAAACTCGTTTCTGGCGCAATCAGTAAAAAAAAACGGAGTAATCATATTTTTTTCGAATGATTCGACGTGAATCGTGATGAAAAGTTTCGCACAAATCGAGAGTTGAAGAAAAAAATAAAGTTGCAGGTAATTAGTTATTTTTGGTGCAACGAAAAATCGAAAATGAAATCGTTGCGGTCCTTCTTTATATCGCTTCTAGATTCAAAAAATATCTTTTCTCTTTTCCAAAATTCTACACGTTTGTCTTTCACTCAATATTCACGAAGCTTGCAGAAGATTTGCTACAACTTGATACAAAAATAAAGCAGATATTGGAAGATTTCTTTCCATTTTTCAATTAGTAGTGAAAATAAAATGAAAAAAGTTTGCAGTTATAAAATGACTTGAATATTGACGAGAATAAATTATCCGAAAAATCATTCTTTACACTCAGATAATTACAGTTTCTTTCCTCCTTGAATAAATCGTATTTATGCACGATCACGAGATCTTAATCTGCACGTCACCACGACTCTTTGGAATATTTGATCGAATATTGCTATTATTTATTCTTTCCAATAAAATAGTAATAATATACCATTAGTATAAATAATTCATAATGATAAATAGTTTATCAGAGCAATTAGAATAACGATAATATTAACATTGATAATAGTGATACTTGTAAAATTCTCAATGAACCGCTAGCGAGTCCCCTTAAAGAGAGAAACGTCATTGACAATATTAACCGCTCGGAAAATGTGAAATAGTTATTATTATATTTAAGAACTATTTTGTCTCGTTCGGCCTGGGAGCGTTTGAACGTGGAAATTGTTAATAGATCGTCGAAATGTCGGAAACTAAAATTAGTTTAAACAATAATATTAACAGAAAAAACTGCTCTGGACCTTGCGAGTATAAAGAGGAATCTACAATCAATGGCCTATGTAACGTTAGAAAAATTGGCGTTAATTAATGTCTTCAATAACAATTAAAATCGATGCTAAGTAGCGATGCAATGTTTTACCCCATTTATTTCTCACAGTAGAACATTATTTATTTCTAAGAATTTTCAGTTTTTTTTCGTGACAATCGTTGACAACAATTATCACAATATAGACATTATTGTTAAAAAAAAAAAAACATCATCGTATGAGGTAACTTACGAGAGGATTGAGTATAATGCCAACAAATAATTGCTGACGAATAAAATAATCCTCCGTACCGAGTTAAACTCAAATTTCGTGATAATATTGAGCATAATAACAATAATATGATAAACTGTTTATAATAATTAAATGATGAAGAAACACAACATAAGGTTAACTAATAATAAGTGAAAAATTTGAAACTTATACAGGAAAATAAAATGCACGTAAATCGTAATTTAAATTAAAAAAAAAAAAAACTAAAACACANACGTAAATCGTAATTTAAATTAAAAAAAAAAAAAAACTAAAACACATAAATGCCCCATTACTGTGCAATCGAGTTGGTCTGAGAATTGTGAAATCACTTTGTCCACCGATTTGGAGAGTTGGACGAATGAGGAAAAAACAATTATTCGAGCTCTTGTTGTCGATCAATAACCGAGCTTATACTATAGTCAATTTAATCTCTTTCCAAGAAGATAAAATAATGCAAAGATCATTGTAAATAAGAAAGCAGTTCCATTCCATGGTGTATACAGATGTAAAGTGCAGTTATTCTTATTGTGACACGGCTAATTTTCATTAATCACAAAATATAGCACTGGCCAAAGTTTCCGAAAGTTTTAGTCAATTTTTCTTCGATGTATCGTTGGCAATGCATGAGTCCCTGCGCGTCTGCCTGGTAAATTATTTTTCATTACTGAGACCAACACTCGATTGTTTTATTTGCGCCCTAGACTTGTTGGCAAACCGTATATTCCGTTTAGCTCGACGAATTCTTCTCTCGATTGATTCTGATCGTTCGAATTGTTCTCCAGAATAGGGCGTTGCTTGTGGCGCGACCAAGCAGCTAAAACACGGGCGGGCTTCCGGTGGGCTCGTCAATCCTTCGATTTTAATGTTTCTTTCCCCTTCAATTATAAATCGATCGACCGCATCACCCATTAAAAAACAAAAACTTTACAACGCATCTTATAAACATCGTGATTCTAATGAATATTGAAAATCGTCGAAAAAAATGCTGTCCAACTTTTCTATCAGCCAATTTCTCGATCCGCCCTTTTATCTGCGCGAAAATGAAACTACGAGTAGCGTATAGAAGAAAAATGAAAGAAAAAAAAACAGATAATCGATGACAAGAGTTCGATCAGCAGAGTCTCACAATTCCAGTCGATTGCACAATGTTAAAAAACAGCAATATCGTTTTACTCGTAACAATAATTGTTCCACCGGATATGAGACGAAAGTTCCACGTAAAGATTCGTCGATGAGTGCATCAAATAAAAATCATTGATAAGAACGTACAATTTTGTTTTGCTAATGAAAATTTTCACGTTGCCGAGTGCAGACATCGAAATTGGAAGATTCGAAGAAAATTCAATAATCAATCATCGACGCGACCCGGTTATAGTATTATTAAACAAAAAAAAACAAAAAAAAACTAAATATAGTGAAATTCAATATTGTAATAGAACTCAAAATATTACGAGTTGCTTGTAAAATGCTCCTAATAATAACAATAACGATAATAACACTAAAAACATATGAGACAGTGTAAGCGAAGAGTGTACGTGATTAACAATAATAATACCAACAAAACGATACCAGAAAATAATAATAATGAATGACGACGCGTTTTCAATCGCTTGAAAAAGGAAGCAACAAAAATATATACGTACATCAAATACAAACATAGCGAACGATATAAATATATAGAAATGTTTACTGCAATACGACAATTACCGGGATGAATTTGATACAAGGAGATAAAAACTTGATAAATGTTGAAGAAACAGTGCGACGAGTGCAAGATTGATTTTGTGCACGTGGTCGTCCGTTAGTAACGAGATGCGCCACCTGAGGGACTGAAACAGTCAAAAGTGACGCCATTTTTTCTAATCTCGTTTGCAAACTTGTTTTTCATTTAATTTACTTTCTTATGTAAGTGCATAAATATGAAATATAGCGAAAGACAAAAAATTACGTTAAAATGATAGGAAGAAATATGTACGTATGTCGAAAGGATATTTCAGTGACTTTTTCGCAGTCCCAATGTCACATAACCTCAAAAATTAATGAATATTATGGAAAAGCGATTGAAATGCCTTTTCGACCTGAACATATATGTAGATATTTTGATTGAATTCTTGTTGGCTTGTGATATTAAACCGAGAAAAAATAATAATTAGAATAAACGAATACCCGAATCACACGATCATGAACTAAATGCAGAAACCATAAAATCGTTCATGTAATCGGAGGCAACGTCAATTCTGCGCCTCGTAATATATACATTCACATGTATGTATAAATAAATATGATTTTCCAAATAAAAACAGAAGTCCTGTTATATAAATATGCATAAGAAAGGCATATACATAGCACATTTGGATTAAGTTCCGAGTGAACAACTCGAGAAGGATCTGAAAAGTGTTCGAAGCAAAAGATAGCTTTTAAAAAGCCCGCCCAGAATTTGTCCTCGCAGGATAAGCGAGTAGGAAAAGAAGGAAGAAAAGAAATGAGAAGCAAGAAGAATACGAGATTAAGTTGAAGAATCACGAAAATGTTGTAAATTAAACAAAATTGCAGCAAAAATGTTATTCGATTAAATAAAAATAACATTAAGTTAGAGTTGGGGTGGGAGAAGGGGGTTATTAAAGAGAGTATAGATGAAATTTCAGGATTTTTAATTAGGTATTAACAATTAAACGACTTCGAAGGAGTGTATATGCGGATCAATTGCTTCATCTTGTAATTACCGATTGATTTATTAATCATTATTTTATTATCATTGTTATAAACATTGATTAATGGATGAGCTGCGATATTAAAATTACATAAACATATATACATAACATTTCCCTTGTTTATTCTCACTACTCACTTGTACATGGCTTGTATAATTGTTGTAACGCAGTCATTATTATTTATTCTTTGTGTAATCTCAACAATTTACATATAAAATGTTAAATCGATGAAAAACGATTGTTTTTTTTTTTCATTCTATATACTGATGCAGGTTCATACGGTATATTATGCAGGAGACAAACAAGAACTAATAGTACGAAACTCTATTTAATTCTCATACTACAAAATGGAGTCGCGTTGGAATCAAAAATACGCATCGATCTGTATTATTATGTTACAAAGTATTTAATGCAATTGAATCGGCAGTGTATGTATACATATATACATATATATAGACGTACATATATGTATATTTATATGTATATATTATATTACATGCGAAGTAGTTATTTAGTGAGATATTTTATTATATATTAGGAAATAATTCAATAATTGAACGACGATCGAAATGTAAAACGCGGAATTAAAAAAAAAAAAGAAAAAAATTATAACTAAAACGAGAAAATGGAGCATCGTACCATGGTGAGACGTTGATCAATTAAATTTAATGATCTAGAGCTTTTATGTTTGTTTTACCCAACGTAATCATCATTATTATTATTATTATGACGATTATACTGAATTATTAATGATCAAAGAAAACAACTATTATATAATTATTCTTAAATAATAAATAACGAAGTTTATTGCTAAAAAGTTTCGTTTCGTTTTATTTCATCCATCGTGGGAAATCCTTTTAGTCTTGTGCTTTTATCACCTGAAATTTTCAGAGCTTTATTGGCACGTCGAGTAATCGAGCAGCGCGGAAAAAATCATACGTGGTGATTCTCGTGTTACCCAATAATTGCTTATCTTATTTTTTTGCCTCGATGTTCCAGGGGCAGTTAAAAAAATGTTTAATTTTATGAAAACGTCCTCACGTGGCACTATCTGAACTGAGTGTCACTGGATACGTAGGAGGGCGATAATCCTCCTATCGGCTTGAAACGATCTATTTTTTGCTCATAGAAATTTCTTATCCCAACCTTGGAAAAATTCATATTGCATTTTCGCGTGTGATGGTTTGGAGATTTATCTCGTCCGGTTGAGATACAAAGTATCCGGGGAGTAATCGTTACGAAATGCAAAATTGTTGCATTGTTGATATATCCGAAGGGAATTGGTCAAGGACTTTGGAAGCTCGAGAATTAGTATAAATGGCGCATTGTCGCGATTCCATAATAGAAACGATGCTCGAGTCGTCGTTGTCTAACTCAAAGCCCCGACGTTTCGTTCCTTTTAATTGATTATTTCTTGTGTCGAAAATTGGAATCACTCCCGACGCGATGCCGGCTCAAAAAATATCGTAAGTCGCAATGAGATTATTGTTCGATTCCCAACTCTCAGTCGACTGGTATTTTTTTAATCGAGCGTTTTGTATTCGAGCAGAATTTTTTGCGCCTTCGTCGCAGCGAGTTTTTTCGCTACTTCCGGTCAAGCCTCGCTCGTGAACCGAGCGGTTTTTCCGAATGACGAAACGATCCCGAGATCCTTTGGTAGGCACCATTTTGCAAACTCGGCAGAGGAACCGGAAGACAAAACGAAACATTACAGCGTCTGCCACACGGACGGATGTAAAACAGTTGGTAAGACTCTGTTGCTCTAAGAAGAAAATATAAACCTGAATTATGGATAAAAATAACAAGAACGAACTGGACTTCGCAGCCGAAGAATTCCTCAGCAGCATGAACAAGTCGGTAGATCCGTGCGAAAATTTTTACGACTACGTTTGTGGCGGTTGGACCCCTGAAAACGCAATTCCTCCGAGCTTACCATCTTGGAGTCGTTTTATGCTGTTCCAAAAGGTCGTGAATTATCGCATCAAAGGTAAGGGAAGGCAGATTTCTCATTAAACGATACAGTGAACATGGAGTTCTTAAAAATCACGTAAATTTCAGTTATTTTGGAATCTGAGATCGAATCCACTGACATTTTGCCAGTGAGGCAAGCCAAGAAATGGTTCCGCTCTTGCATGGACACGGGTAAGCAAAAAATGTCAACGGACTGTTGGTATGAACGTTTCTGTTTCTTCCTATTACAAATCGATAAATTCCACATTGAATTCTGGAATTCCGAAGCAGAATAAATGTGTGGCAACTGATTTCATTTGCGTCCATAGTCCAGGAAAATAAAAAAATCTGACGAAGCGATTATCGAATAAAATAACGACATCACACGTGGATTAAATGGAACTTGGAATAAATGATAATTTATTGTAACACAGAAACTCTCGAAGATAGAAAAATGAAGCCGATTGAATCGATTCTCCTTCGCGCCGGTGGCTGGCCCATAGCAATGGACGAAGAAGAATGGGACGCCGACGAACATACTTGGCAGGACATAGCAGACAGTTACGTTCATTTGACAGGTTCTCATGTTTTTTATAAAATGATTGCGATGGGTCCAGACGAAGAGGGAGAGTTCGGCATGATCGGAGTAAGCTGCCTTTGGAATCCACTTCATTTATGTTTCTGATCGAATTATGATTTAGTCATTTGATAATGCAATCGAACGAGTTGCACTAGAAAAAAATGTCTTTATGCTCGTATTCCGGAGATAAATATTTTTCTTTCATTTGCTAGATCAAGCCTCAAGATCTTCCTCTTCAGGAGCATATGCCTCTGAAGTATAGAAATTACACTGGCAATGATTACCAGGAATACTTGAATTTTGTCAGTGACATAGCTCGAATGTTTATGGAGGGTAGTCGAGCTGACGTTTCGGAAAAGAAGCTGCTGAAAGATGCCAAAGAAATCGTCGAATTCGAGAAAAACGTTTACGAGGTGATTAATCAATAATCAGCAATAATTCTAAGTTGTGATTTCCTGAGAAACAAAAATAATCTACTGTCCTGTCCATAACGATCTCCTGAACAGCTTGCTAGGAAAGAAGGAAGATTCACAGCAGATATGACTTGGGAAGAGTTTGGCGACTGGTACAAAGATACTATGGAGTCGGACAACGAGACCTCGAACGAGACTTCAGAAATAATCGTAAGCACTCTTCTCCAAATCTTCGTAGTTTACCAAAAGAATCGATAGACTTGGAATTTTCTCTTAAACTCGTAAATTACCGTCTTTCTTCAGAGAAACTCCTTAAAAATATGGCGCGAATAGTTTCACCGCAATGACCAAGACCAAGACCAAAAAGTTTCATCTAACAACCACGTCTCGAAGGATTTAGTTGTTAAATTATAATTACTATCAGACTGATGAGAAATTTCTGTCGAACTTGTAGATCGATTGGCAATCCTTGATCCAGAACCAATTCAACTCTGTAAACATCAAAGTTCATCCATCAACCGATTTCTTTATATACTCGCTGAAGTACCTAGTGGGAATGAACGAGCTCTTGGCGGAAACTCCCACGCGAACGATCGGTATGTTCGGAAAAAAATCGACATTCATTCGATTCAATTATTTTTCCTGTTCGTCGTACAACTTTTGAAGGTGATGCGAAATTTTCTGTTTTCTGGTTACAGTGAACTATATACACTGGCACTTTATTGCCAATACGTTGGCCTACACGACCGAAGATGCGAGAAATGTTTTGTACACCCTTCTGATGGAGGAATATGGCATCAAAGAGAGACCTCCACGGTAAGTCTATTTTTTTTCTTCCGAAACTGAACCAATTGAAGGTAAAATAATGACGCTAATTTAATTTGGTACTTGATTAATTTCCTAATCACTCAACGTTTTAAAAATAATTTTTCAACAGTTGGTCCGAGTGCGTCGATGACATGAAAATGTCTCATGCTTCCGCATATGCTTTTGTGAATAAATATTTTGCGGAAGACACGGTAGAACAGGTATGAGTAAAAAAATGTTGGAATGAGACGAAAAATAGTGTATTTTGGAATAAATACTTTTCACAGGTTAAGAACATGAGCAAATCTATACAAAATGAAATGAACGAACAAATTGATGCCGCGACTTGGCTGGATGAGGAAGCGAAAACCATGTCCAAAGATAAACTCAACAGCATGAGAATTTTTATCGGTTTTCCGGATTGGTACAAAGACAAGAAAGTAGTTACGAAATTCTACAGAGGGGTAAGATACTTCAGCAACTTTACACTTTCCACGACTAGAATTAATGATGAAAACAAAAAGGATCATTTTCCACTATTTAGTTGAGCATTGGAAATGAGTATTTCGACAATGCTCTGAGTTACATGCGGTACGAAACGAAAATGGTTTTGAAGAGCTATTCGTCAGCTCCTGGATCTGATGACGAAGCGTTAGTATATCGATCAATTGACTTTCCATACCATTCGGAAGCTTTTTGAACCGGGTTTATAAACTTGCATTTTTTCCAGATGGTTCCTTGATCCTATTACCGTCAACGCTATGTACGGACCGCAAGATAACACGTTACGTAAGTTTTTCATAAAACCATGAAGAAAATCGTGCACTTCTTGATGAAATATTGACGCTGTTTTAAAAATCTTCTTCGTAGATGTCCCGGCTGCTGACTTCCAGGCTCCACTCTTTACACCAGGCATTCCTGAGTAAGTGAACAAAGTCTGAACAAATTTTCAAAAACTTCGTGCCTTGATCGTGATTCTAAAAAAGGATATTGAATTTTTTGTATCTAGCAATGTAAACTACGGAGTAGCCGGTGTCGTAGTGGGTCACGAAATTGGTCACGGGTTCGATGACACGGGTGAGTCAGTCTTGGGAATCCTCGATTGCATGGAAATGCATACGCGAAACAATTTGATACTTAGTAATTTCTGCCATGCACTCAATTCTTCAGGCATCATGTTCGGTAAAGACGGAAATAGAACGAAACTTTCAAAATCGGTGCTGAAGAACTTTTACCATAGAGCAGAGTGTTTCACTGATCAATTCGACAAATATTACGGAGAAACGAAACCACCTGAAATGCCGGGCACCACTAAGGATCCAGCAGAGAGCAGGGACATGGTACCCAACGAATCCATTGCAAAAAAGCCATTTTCAAAAAAAAAAAAAATATAAACATTGAATTTTTTATAGATTCTTTTGAAACTTAGAATTTCTTGAATATTATTGCAGGGTGGTCACCAGAGAAAGTCTCAGTATACGAGAGGAGAAAATATGGCGGATTCCACGGGTGTCCAAGCAGTTTTTCAAGCGTACAAAAAGCTGAAGAAACCGGAAGGGAGTGTGCGTCTCGTAGGGATGGAAAACTTGACGGACGATCAACTTTTCTTTGTATCTTTTGCTGCTGTGAGTAACTTGATTTTTTGAGAGAAAATCTAGTGAGTGCACGATTGATTATTTGATTATGGGACACGACAATTGATTTGCAATCATGTGTTCAGATGTGGTGCGAAATAGGAACCCCGCAGTACGAGAAGAAAAACGCAGAAAGTGAAAATGTACACAGCCCTGGGAGGTACAGGGTTTTGGGTGGCGTTTCGAACGCGAAAGGCTTTGCCGAAGCGTTCAACTGCCCAGCGGGCAGTCCAATGAATCCAGCTGACAAGTGCAGCGTTTGGGCAAAAGAGAAGGAGAAAGTAGAAATGGAACCAGCGTGGATGAGACGGAGAGTCAGTCGCTGGGGAGGACATTGGCGTGGTTGAAGTTATCAACGTCATTCTGTTTGATTATTTTGACTGGAAACGACCTATCGAGCCATTATCAATGCATTCGAACCCAACGGACCATGTAAACGATTAATAAACTTCTCCCTTGCAATGTTGTTGAACTCCAAATAGACATTGAAATAGATTCCCTCAAAATAATTTATTCCAACTTTCCGGTTCAGTTTTATTCGTTTCATCGATAATTATTTTCTTAAAATGTAAATATAAAATTTTGCAGACCCAACCGAATGAATTCAGTCGAGTCTGCGAATGTTCTGGGAAACGTTTTTCCCAACTGGTGAACGTTTTGTATCCATTACGATGGTAAAACGCTGCCAAGGATTGAATTCCCATAATCCTTTCCCAATTGCTGTTGAAAATTATTTTTCGACTCGGCTTATTCGACAGAAAGTCCGTTCACACTCTAATGGCAGTTTTTATAATCGACGCTATCATCTGCTGGGTCAGAAGGGCAACACTGATCGTGACCTAATAACAGAAAAGAAATCATTTAATTTTACCTCTAGAGGCGGTTCCGAACAGATGGATTACCATTGACAGTTCGTGGTGATGCAACGCAAACCATGTTCTTCGTTGTATACGCGGTATACTTACTTCTGGCTCGCAGGCTATGGAAACACCAGATAAAATTTCGACTCTTTCAATAGTATTTATTGATGGTGCCAAATGCACGCGTCCCACAATTCTGTTATACGCAACAAATCCATCCCACGTGACGTTGTAAAATGCCTGCATCAAAAAAGAATGACACGGTAAATAAATATGATGCTGCTTCTCTATAGATCCCTCGGCCAAAAATTACTCTCGTCGAGTTACGTCGCCACGAACTCCACTTTCGCTTCAATCAATGAATCTTTTTAACTTCGTACCTTTTCATTTGCTACTGAAGGATGAAGTAGAACCTCTTCTTGCAACAGACGCTTCACTTCAATATACGTCGATTGTATGCCACGGATGCATGTATCTTTAAGAGCCCGTAAGGTTGAATTCGAAAAGATGACATTTTTTCCTGTTCGAGGAGCGGCATGAATCGCCTGGCGATGTTAAAGCAATGAGTTATTCAACAGAGTCAATTCTTTCCCTCCAAGTGAGAGGGATTAGTCGCTATTTCGCCACTGTGAGTGCGAGAGAGAGGGAGAGAGAGAAAAGCTACAATTTTCGAAATTGAATATTTTCGACACGGTTTCACCAATTTAAAAAAAAAGCCCCTGTCAGCGTATTTTTGCCATCGTCCTGCACGCACTGACAAAACTTTTTTGTGATTGGTCAAACGACATCGAAGAATTTCAATTTCGAAAATTCGAACTGAATTCGAATTCGAAGTTTTTCTAAACTCTATGCAATCGGAAACATTGATTTGGCACTGCCGATAAAAAATAAACGAATAAGCAAAGAATAGCATTAGAAAATACGGGATGAAGATCGAATTGTGGTTTTTTATGATTTATTTCTACTCACCAAGGCTGCGAGAACTATGAAACAAACGTTGATGTATTTCGACATTGTCATCGAGGTGATCGCCGCCAGATCTTTACTCCCACATCACTCGAAGCGGGCTTATATATGATGGAAACTTATGTAACTATTAGATCAAATTAGCACTGTTATTTAAAGAAGTATCTACACTTGAATATTCAATTTCATTCTATCACTTAATGGCTTGAAGCAAAACCGGGTTTTCAGATTCCAATAATGGGATTCGTCTGGAAATTCAACAGAATGGAGTATCCATTAAGATGCTAAACAATGGAACGATGTGTTTTAAAATAATTTAATGATGCCTAAGACGCTTTGTGCTCGGGAATTTATCACAAGCTTTATCAGCAGCGTCTCGATGGCATCGCTGATGAAAGAATTGAGCAGTGATATGTAAAAATATACGAAATAATAGCGGGAGCAATTTTTTTTTTTATCATTTTCGCTCAATGTACGAATTTCTAATGATTCAAATTTTCTCGTTACGATTTGACGTTATTCAGTAAACGTTGATACAAATCTACAACGACGAAGGCAGCCAGGTCAATACATGGTTGGGTGAACGCGCCGAATATACCCAGTAGCTTTATCAATCGTCTGTATCGACCGGATTTTTCTACATTTTCCCAACACAATCGTGCCAATGTCATCCTACGGTGCAGTAGAAAAGTCCCCACTCGAACAGACACACTGAATTGTAAAAAGAAGTTTTAAAAAATCCGGTACAGAACGCAAAAGTTCAAGTTTGGGTTATTTTGAATAATAAATATGGAAATATTCATGAAAACATGGAATTTCGTGAATGAACCCAAAAATTTATTCCATTTTCGTAACAATTGATATGCGTAGTGTGTACGAAGTTCGTAAATACTTTTTTATTCCGCATTGCAATCTCAACCGTCGCGGTACATTCGATTTTCTGCAGGCAATCGTTTCTCGATCCTCCAAAATCATAAGTATTCAGGACTTTCACGTTCTGACGACGGATATTGTATCCAGAGGGTTCAGGAATTTCATAACCCCTTGTTCAACCTCTTCCATGATCTAATGAAGAAAAAAAACGGGATGGACTAGTAAAAACCTGCACAGACCAACCTCCCGGAGCATGGAACGATACACGTCACTTTTTCACTCAAAATTCAATTCCGAACAGATTCAAAGTATCGATCCCTCGTGACAAGCAACTCGGAAAATAATCTCTATCGGATGCGGTACTCACGGCGTCTGTGCAATGTACCGCAATACCAGCAATTGGTTCGTGTTTTTCCACTGATGTCATCGTCGCTAGATCATTCACTTTTCCTATGATTTTGTGGAAATAAACATTTCCATCTGTTTTCGCCGTGTTCTCCGCCTGTGTCGGACAGAAACGAGACATTTAAGAACTCTGTTTTCTTTTGAGATCCATTTGGATCCGTCAGTTTGAATTATTCAATTTTAAGCTTCTCCTGCGTTCTTAACCTTCCGACTTCATACCATAATATTTTTCGGTGTAAGGTTAGCCTCTGTTCTTGCTACTGTGGTGTTTAATACTCGGATATAAATACTCTGTATCCCACGGATACATTCGTCCTTAGCAGCCCTTAGTACGGTCTCGCTTTGCTGTCTTGCGGTATTGAAACAAATAGCCTAGCAAAATTTTTTAGTTATTAACGGCAGCAAAATGTTAATAAGGTCATTAAAAAATCCAGCTAATTAAACTGCTTTTCGATAATAATGAAATTTCGCTCCATTCAATCGTATATTCTGCACGTAGTCACAAAATTTCATTATCCAAAAAGAACTCGATTGACATATCCTCCCCCAACAAATTTGAGTGCTCAGTGAAAAAGATACTTTACTTTGTTCATTTTAATGGCTTTTTATTCTACAAATACTACAATTTACTTTTCGCACAGATTATTTTTTGCTTACCGGAGCGAGGAGGGCGATGCAGCACACGATTATGAGTTTTGACATCATTTTTTACCACTGATAAAAGTTTACTGCAACTTTACACAAACCAGGCTTTTATATGTTCGAAAGTTATCCAACTAAGGGGTCAATGCGAAATCCGTATTTGAACAGACGTGCGAATTAACATGCTTGATATCTTTCTCGTCCTAAACTTTGAAGCGGCTGATTTCTGGACTTTCAACTGCAACACGTATCCGAAATTGTGAGCCCAAAAACAAGCTTCAATATTCTGGATGTGGCAAAAAAAAAAAGTCACGAATGAATTAATCGACAATGCCCCCTCGCAGACGCTTCCTGCTCAAGACTTGAACACTCATTCAATATTTGCCTTTCAAAAATATTGATTACTTTTCCATGCTCCTCGATAGATAACGTAGGAGTCTCTCCACGCAGTCATGTCAAAAAATCGACTCTACGTTTGCATACACTTCATAAGCAAAGAAAAAAAAACAAACGGTTGCTATTGAAAATAGTGAAAAATGTCAACTATCGCACGACTAAAACGCTCGGTTACTAAGACTTTATCACAAAATAAATATTTGAGCATTGAAAAAATTCGTTACATGTCGATTTCGATGGCTGGGAAATTTAGAACAGACTCGGAAAAATTTTTAAACGATTTTAATTTAAAAAAACTACATTATTCGCTTAATGTACTTTCGTACACACTCACCAAAGTGTTTACTCGTGTAAATGCATACTGGTGGCGACGCCAAATTGGACGAGAAAACGCTAACGCGCTCCCAGCAGGTCAACGACTTCATATGATCCTCGAAATCCTTTCAATGATTTTTATATTAATTCTCATCAACTCATCAAAACGAAGTCTCATTTAGCAACAACTTTTGACAATCATGACTGATAATCCTATTGACGCTCAAAAGGTTATGAAAATGTAAATGAATGCACGAAGTAATTGAGATAAATTGTCGTATTGTTTCTCTGCCAGACCCATTTCAAGATATCACTGTAATTTGAATGAAAACAAAAGTTTCGAGAATCGTTTTGGGATCAACAGAGCAGAAGTAGACGACTTAATTAATTAAATTCATACAAAAGTTTCTTATGAAGATAAATCCTATTCAATGGCTCATCATGATGACTTAAATAATTCTGATTAATAATCATGAATAATACGGCGATGAATAATCGGCGAATATTACGACGATTGATAATGAATTTATATATTCTGATAGATAACATCTTCGGTACGATTGTGCCCAGAACATTTGTAATGTGCTATTCATACATTTCGTGAACCGAAGACGAAAGAGTCGGAGGCGTTCAGTAAAAAGATCATTCAACGTCAACATGTGTTTCATTTAATTAAAAAATCAGACTGTTCTTGGGTATTGAGTATAGAATATTAATTGAAACGTATGGAATTACATGACAACACCACACTGTGCAAATAGTATTTTTTTATAAGAAGCAACAAGCAATAAGGACAAATGTCTGGCTGGTGGTTCCTACTGCTTTACCCTTTCCAGCTCCTGCAAATAACGAAACGCGTACAAAACAGAGAAAGACACAAAATATATATCGCCTACCAAAGTTTTACAGAAATGTCATCCAAAATTATTGCAAGCTTGGCAAACTGGGAATTGTTGAAACTTTTGCAACATTATTACGGTCCAATTTGGAAAATCTACAAACTGGAGTTTTTACGTTTGTTACTTTCCTGCAGAGAGAGGTTTGTTCTGTCTCAATCGAATAGTTTTAATTAAGTTTTAAGGTTTCATCAGGAACATTCAGGAAACGGATATTTTTATAACCGACAAAAAATTATCTCGTCCTTGCAGAAATTCAGCATTAACGCACTTTTATTGTCAGAGGAAATTGATGAAGGACTTTCAAGGCTTATCAATAGAACGTTTATTTCAACATGATGTTTCGCAGATTTTTTTTTTTACGATTTCTGAATGCTTAATAAAATTTAATTTTTAATTTCAACAATCTGAGTACATTTTGTCTTAATTAATAATTTTTCGTCGCCTGTGGATCTTTCGGTGATTCTTCCGCATTGATTCGAAGTATATTTAACGAACGGTGGCGGTTGCTCCGTTTCGTGGAACTAGATGCAACAGTTCCTTGACGATCTGAGCTAATTCGTCGACGATCTGATTACAGAAGAAGAAAAAAGAATCATTATTTGGAATTTTTCCGATGGGAAGACGTGGAATATTCATTGAGAGAATTCGTTGCACATGTTGCTGCTGTTATATGTAAAATCAATACCGAACAGGGAGAAAGGAGAACTCGAACGTCTCGTGAAATCGAGTGTTCTCGTTGCCGACACTAGTGGATTTTTGTATAAGATCGTTGGTTTATTTAGCACAGAAGTACTCAATGATTTCGAGCTCCGCGACCACGGTCGATAAGACACAAATGATTAATCAAGGAATTATATTCTCATCGTTACGCCAAATTTTCCTTATCGCGGTGCAATGAATTGGAAAGTCGATTGATTGATGTTTTATCAACGAATAGCAATTTTAATGAATTTCGGCGGTAACGGATGAAAAGGCGTGTTTCTTCATTTCGATAAATCAATAACGTAACGAGGAGCAGCAGGGATCTGATATGAAAATATTACTCGGACTTTTGAACTGGAAATTCAACTGGAATTATGGGCGATTCGTCGTATACGCGTCGTGCTGCATTATTCATTGAAAATGATACTCACGTTTCCATCGCAGAGTACCACGTGTTCAGGAAAAATCGATGCCGACCGAACTACGATTGGCGTCTCCGTTTCATTCACTTTTTTTATGATGCGATTCATAGCTTCTGTTCCATCGTGAAGTAAAACGTCCAATCTCTGTTCGCGTTAACAAAAAATCATGTACAACACAATTCGATCGAATTTGTAGAATTGCTTCAGATTAATCTTCTGATTCGTTTATCTCCTCACCGCACGATAGTATTCCTGATTCTCGCTCGCTGAATAAAAGTCCTTAACAAGTTGTATCGCATCGGCAAACGCCTGAGCTATGGATCGGATGCAATCTTGTTTAACTTCTTCGTTCGACTTCGGTTGATTTTCGAGAGCAGTGCCATAAACCGTCTACGAAATTTCGTAAATTGTTCCATTAGTAAAAAAAAAACGTTGGAACACGAATTTTCAATCATTTTTTGCGGAATAAATAGTTTATCGATAAACACAACCACAACGACTCGTAGTCGAGAGTAAAAACGTAATGTGCAACGCTCCGCATTATTGTTAAAAAAAAAAACCGCTTGAGTTCATCGCCATTGGCGCAAGCGCCTACAAATTGAATTGACATCTGCGTGCACCATCTTGGTACGCAGCTTTGTTAAAGCTACAGCGTCTATAGAATTTCTTATTAGCTTTTTGTCAAAATAATGAAAATTAATGAAAAAAAAATTTATTTGAAAATTATATTAATTAAAACCGGTGGGTGCAGCCTCAGTCATTTTTCTATAATTCCATTTTTCTATATTTCTATATTAACAAAAAATATTATCCATTTTTCAAATTAGAAGATTTTACACTTACCGCGGCAACGAGAACGACGCAGCAAACGATGATGAATTTCGACATTGTTGTTGAGTGATGATTCGCAAGAGTCATTGACATCACTCGAAGCGAGCTTTTTATACTGCAAACTTGAGTGGCAACAGAAGCGATCGTGGTGTTTAATTGAGCGTGCAAATTTATTATGTCCGGGAACACTGCGTATGTCTAAGGAATTCAACCACTTGTTTGAACCATAAGACGTATTTTCGTCTTTTGGACAAAAGTCAAATAAATTAAAATGAGATAATGGGAATAAAGAAAGGGTTCGACAACGCCGAAGCTTGGTGCGAAAGAGTTTATCAAAAAATCAATATTGATTACGCAGTTCTGTCTGAACATAATTGTAGCCAGTGCCACGTAGAGGCTCTACGCTAAGAATAAAAAAAAAAGGAAATGACCGCACGAAACCGCAGCCACAGAATTGATCTTATTCGATTCAATTTGAACCTGATCGTCTCACCATTGCTTAATATACTTAACGAATTCGTACACCAAAATGAAAAGTGGTGCCTGATTGGAATCGATAAGTAAATCCAGGCAAAATTTGGTTCAGTAACTTGTAGCCATTGATAATTGCAACGCAAACTGCATTACAAATTTATCGCCACTGTGTAGGATCGGGGCATCGAACTTTGCATGAAATCGATCATTCGGAAAAATTAACACTCGTTCATAAAATTATAACGTAGTCGAAAAAAGTACGAAACGTTATCATGTCAACGTTACACACCAATCGGTACATTCGATTGGGTACCATGCTGATTAGCTGATATTTAACGAATAACTGTAGCCACGAGCCACGAGCTGCCTCGGGAGGGCACAATGTAGACTTTGCCTCTCGTTTTCGCTTGTGTCACTCCATTAATGACGTTCCTCACGCAAAAAACAAATGCCAAAATGGCATTCGCTATAGAATGCAATTCCGGTATTTGCACAGGATGGGGAAATAAATAATTTGGCACTAGATTCTTCTGTGTTGGCTTTGCCATAGAGATATCGAACGCTGTTATGATTTTGTCAGGAGCGTCAACGATTTATCTCCGACTTCCCGGACATAAGTATCCGGGGAAAAATTGTTTTTAAACGAAACTTTTACAGTGCCAGAGGAAAATGGTGTGGAACTTCCGAGGCTTATCAATAGCTATTTAATTTGCGAAATGATGATCAAATCATCATTTTGCTACTCGTAGCCAAGCTATTTCGCTAGCTGCGGAAAAAAATAGCGACTAGGACAGCGCCAACCAAAATGCTGGCTAAAAAAAAATCGTGAGCTGAAACTATTTTCGAATTTTCCATATTCATCGACGAATTATTTCTTTACAATATTTTTCTCGTACGAAGGGCCATGAATTTATTGAGAACGTGCTGCGTTCTTGTTCTTGCGATTTCATTCGCGAGCTCCGGTCGAGCCTCAAGTTTACGCCGAGCAGTATTCCCAGACGATGGGAAATGGCCCTTATTCCTCCACAAACACAAGTACAAAGTCTTGTCAGAGGAACCAGGAACAGTGACTGACTACGAAGTCTGCAAAACCGACGAGTGCAAGACAATTGGTGGGCCATCAAATTCTAAAAACTGCAAATAATTTATACGATGAATTGAAAGCAAAAAAATAATAAACAGACATTACTCGACAGCCAAAGAGTTTCTCAGCAGCATGAACAAGACAGTGGATCCTTGCGACGATTTTTACGAGTTCGTTTGTGGTGCATGGACCTCTGAAAACATACCCCCGAGTTTACCATCATGGAGTCGTACTGCCATGTTCCAAGAGGTTGTCAACCATCGCATCAAAGGTCAGTGAATTGAAATTACTCTCAGATCTCAGTGCACAGCGAAAAAAAATCCTCCAACGAAATTACAACTTCGCAAACATAAAAAATGATAAAACACACGAAAATCTTGGGTTTGTAGATATTTTGCAAAACGAACCCGAAGCCAGTGACATTTTACCGGTGAGACAAGCCAAGAAATGGTTCCGATCTTGTATGGACACAGGTAACGAAGAAATCTCAACTTACACTCAATCATAATGCTTCACGTTCCAATTTTGCGTCTCATTAAAATTCATTTTGTTACGAAACAAACATTTTCAACTGTCGTTTGCGAGCCTCGAAAATCTTGATGAAAGCGAAATAAAAATAATGAGAATCGATTGCAATGGAACCTCCAAGTTTCTCGCAAAATTGAAAGGAATAACACTTTTTTATTCGCGACAAAGAAACTCTAGAGAAAAGGGGAATCAAACCGATCGAATCGATTATCCTTCACGCGGGTGGATGGCCCATCGCAATGGACGAGGAAGAATGGGCCGCGGATGAACACACTTGGGAGAAAGTAGCAGACAGCTACATGCATTTGACCGGTTCTCACATTTTTTACGACGTGCAAGTCAATCCTTTGTACAGAGGGGAAAGATTCAGTTCACTTACGGTTTGTGTTTTTTTTTTATAAATATAATTTTGTGTAAAGTCTTTCGGAACAATTTTGTCACGTGGAGCGGAGCTTCTAACACTCGTAATCTACAGAAACATGATTTTCTTCAACGCCTCAGATTCAACCTCAAGCACTTCCTCTCAAGGAGCACATGCCACTGAAATACAGAAATTACAGTGGCGATGACTACAAAGAATATCGAAATTTTGTGGCTGGAGTTGCGCGACTGTTCATCAAGGACAATCGCGCTGACGTATCAGAGGAAAGACTGTTGAAAGACGCCGACGACATCGTCGAATTTGAGAGAAACGTTTACGAGGTAATTGAACAGTAAATCCAAAAATGTTGTGTACACCAAAAAATATATTATTTCTATACAATTATCGATTAATTTGCTGCACAGCTTTCAGAAGTATCGGGCTTCGAGGCCACGTTCATAGAGGAGTTTACCGAGTGGTATAAAAAGGAAATGAAGGAACTGGACGTGAAACCGGAAGCGGTAGTGAGTAAAGCTTTTGGAAAAAAAAAACTGTGAACGGTAAAAAATTCCAGCGAATCGGAGCAAGTTCTGAAACTTTCGATAAATCGCTTCCAGATCGACTGGCAATCGTGGCTGCAGAATCTGTTCGATACCGTAAACCTCGAGGTGGATCCATTGACCGAACTTACCGTTTATCATTCCGGTTATTTCACCGGACTAGTGAAGCTTTTAGAAAAAACTCCCACTCGAACGATTGGTACATGATTTTTTTTCTGAGCAGCCTAGCTCCAAGGGGAATCGATTTTTTCGCAGCTAAAAATTTTGAGAAACATTCTACCGGTTTCGTTAATTGTTACCATTTTTTTTAATTCGTAGCAAATATATTTCAACGTTGTGTTTGAACTCGAAATTTGGTATTTCCTTGACGAGATATTTATAAATTTCGGAAAAATCGTTTCGTAGATCTAATTACTTTAATTTCGATTAACAACAGTGAACTACGTCCACTGGTACTTCGTGGCAAACATGTTGAGCTACACGACCGAAGATGCGAGAAATTTGTTATACGTTCTTTTGATGGATGAATATGGGATCAAAGAGAGACCTCCACGGTTTGTACATTTCTTTCTCATTTTTTCCGACAGTCTGGACCACGAAGTCGAAGCAACAAATTGCCCGCAATGTGTGGATAGTTTTTCAATTAATGTTACGATTATTTTGCCCAGAGTCTTCCCTCGATGAGCAATGCATTCTTGTCACTAACGAAACGTCTTTCATGTTTTTCGATAACTCGTGAACAGTTGGTCCGAGTGCGTTGCCGATATGAAAATGGCCCATGCAGCTGCGTACGCATTCGTGGAAAAATATTTCACAAAAGACACAGAAGGTTCGGTACGTACGAAGAAAAAATAAGTGTCCGAGAAAAGAAAAGTGTGGATTGGAGGAAATTGTATTGCGAATGGTTTGCCAGGTGAGAAATATGTCTGAGAATATACAACGAGAGATGAACGAACAAATTGATGCATCGACATGGCTGGACGAAGAATCCAAAAGCTTGGCCAAAGAGAAACTCAACAACATGAAAATCTTCGTCGGCTTTCCTGACTGGTACAAAAATAAGAAATCAGTTACAAAGTTCTACAAAGGGGTAAGAATGTTACGAGCACTCATGAAGTCTGAATCGATACTAAGAAATTCGATTTCATTTTTGTTTCGTGCTTGACAGTTGACCGTTGGAAATGAATATTTTGACAACACATTGAGTTACTTGAGATACGAAAAAAAGCAGCTTCTGAAAAGCTACCAATTCGTGCCCAAAAGTCAAGACGATGAACCGTAAGTGTCTTTGTCAACGATTCGCCTTCATGCTTAATAGCATTTCCTCACGCTTTCGCATTTTCTCAGATGGTTCATGGATCCCATCACTGTCAATGCTCTGTATGGACCGGACGACAATGCACTGAGTAAGATTTTAGTAAATACGAAAAATGGAAAGGAACGTGTTCTTAAAGTCTAAGAATAATTTTACTTCGTAGATATCCCGGCTGCTAATTTCCAGGCTCCTCTTTTCACACCACAGATTCCCGAGTAAGCAAACTGTCAATTTTGTCTCTAAAGCTTCCCCGGACCACATGGGTCTTTTTGACCCAAGCGACAACGTTTTATTCAAAAATCAAACAATGGAGAGGATTCCCGAATTTTTCTCGATGTTTGTCTCTTGAAATAAATGAAAAATATGAAAAAATTTGAAAATTTGTTTAAAAAATGAGAACAAAAAGCGTCCATGGGGTGCCATAAAAATCGATATCATCCACGGAGCGTTAATCATAAAAATTCGCCACGAATCCACTGAACCGATGGCGCGACACTTCATTCGTTCGCTTCAGAGTCGTTAACAAAGGTTTCCGCTTTCAGCAACGTAAACTACGGAGTGGCCGGTGTCATAATAGGCCATGAAATTGGTCACGGATTCGACGACACAAGTGAGTCCGCCGGAACAAGTCCAAGAGTGTATTTTACCGAAGGATTCATCGGAATGGAAAGCGATCCCGAAATTCTCTTTAATGATTATTGTTCGTCGTGGGGTTGCAGGTATTATGTATGGAAAAGATGGACATGGAACGAGACTTTCGTATTCGATACTGAAGAGCTATTACCAAAGAGCGGAATGTTTTATTGACCAATTCGACGAGTATTACGGACACACGAAAGGTCCAGGAACAACCATCGAGAGCATGATGGTGAAGCAGCTTGCATAATCATTGGACTTCCGGTATAAAAATCCGATTGGGATATTCGAAGCTACTAATTACGCAAATTTCATAACAGTACGTGGAGCCAAAAGAGTCTGAGCGGACGAGAGGAGAAAATATGGCAGATTCGACGGGGATTCAAGCGGTTTTCCAGGCGTATAAAAATCTGAAGAAACCAGACAGGCCTGTGCGGCTCGAGGGACTGGAGGAGTTTACGGACGATCAGCTTTTCTTCATTTCTTTTGCTGCGGTCAGTCCAAACTTTTACGTTTTTTTTTCTCCCCCAAGAAAATATGCATTTCATTATGTTTCGATAATATTTTGATGAATTCTCAATCAACAGTCATGGTGCGAAGTTGAAACTCCAAAGTACGAGGAAAAAATGAAAAAATCTCATGACCCACACAGTCCTGCAAAGTTGAGAGTCTTGGGCTCCGTTTCCAACACCGAAGGCTTCGCCCAAGCGTTCAATTGCCCTCTCGACAGTCCTATGAATCCAGTGGATAAATGTAGTGTTTGGGGAAAATTGAAAAAAAAACCTGACACGAGACCAGCCTGGATGAGGAGAAAAGCCAGTCGCTGGGGAGAGCAGTGGCGGGGTTAACGCAAATTTTTCCAATTCACAGTAGAATTGTTTTCGACCAAGCGACGATTTTTGTACGAACACAAATTCATCGTAATCTGCACGGCAATATAAACGATTGATCGGCTGCTGACCGACTTTTCAATAAAAAATACTCGATTGGTTCGAATCGAATGACCTCAACGTCAGACATCGAAAAAAAAAGAAAAACCGGAAGCCTCCGAGATTTTGCAACAGCTCGAGTTACCAGAGTTTCGGAAAATCTTTTTAAAACCGAAGGAAATCGAAACGTGGAGTTTTTGGAAAAATGATGAAACGGCCTCGATTTATATTTACAAAAGTTCGTGCAGGTGATTGAAGAATTGGAAGAAATATTTCTAACGTATTTATTCTTATTGCGGTGAACTTTATCTTTTCATTCGTTCCCTTTTAAATTTGCTGAGAGGTTTTTTCTCTTGTATCGGGAGATGTTGAGCTTTTGGCGAGGGTTCGTCGACAACGTGTTCTTTAATGTCTTTTACGACGGAATTGTAAGCCGAATGACCGGCTGAATTGTCGTCGATTTCTTCGTCAGTGCTGTCGTCGATTGTCGGTAAGTTACCGACCGACGATACGTAACCGGCATGAGAATTTTCGGAGTTGTCTGAATACTTGAGTATCGGTTTTGGCTTCGATAAGAAATTGTAAATGTCTCGAGGACTCTCGAAAGATTCACCGTTTCCGGAATCGAGAATTTGGGGCTCGTGGTCGGAATGCTCGAATTCGATTCTCACGACGTCGTCCTCGCTCGAATCTTCCTCGTCGGAAACTCTCCTCAATTTGTTTTTTTCCGACGATGTGATTTGCTCCTTTTCGTCGAAATATTTGATCTGTGGCTCGCCAAACACGACGCTTTTCTTTGCGCTCCCAGACGCTTTCGGCGAATTTGGGAAATTCACACTGGAATCTGATTTTTCTTGCGATACTGTTTCCCTCGTCTCGTTCACGAGTTCTCCAGACCCCGACGCAACTTTCGTAGCCTCGCGAGACAAACTAGCTTTCGATTCTGTCGCGATATTTTGTGAAACACTCTCATCGCTTCCGGAACTTTCCTCCTCGTCGGATCCTTCTGAACTATCATCGGATTCTTCGTACACCTCCCCCTCCCCTAAATCTTGATTGTAAAAATCTGGACACTCCGCTTCGAGTCTGTTAACGATTTAAACGTCTGTCAATATATTTTTCTAGTGCTGCTGAGCTCGAATCTTTGTCTCGAGAGAATTCGTATCACGAACTGACTATTTCTTGCCTTTTTGGAATTTTAAGTTTCTATTGAGAGGCTGAACGTGAAGGAAAATTCTGGCAAGTTGAAAATCATTGTAGAGAATCAAAAAATTGCAGTAACTTTCGAAACTTTTGTTTCTGAACCGAATGAAATGTTTTGAAGAATTGCAACTTCTTTGCGATTGATCAATTTCTCGAATTACTCGACCCAACTTAAAAAATAATGGAGTAAAAGATGAAAATATTCACGATACCTGTGCAATTCCGCTTCCAGTTCTTCTTGCAACTCCAAAGCGTCGAGCTTAGCGAACAAATCTTCCTCGGTCTTGATATCCTGCTTCTCAACTTTCTTCAATTTAGCCAATTCTTGTCTGTATTCTTTTTCCCTTTGTCGATGTTTTGCTGCAAAAAGATATGGAAAATTTCAAATCTGAGGAGCCAAAAAATAAAGCAGAAATTTGAAAACCACATGGAATTTAAAATACTGCGGTAAAAGTTTTCGTTTCACCTCGCCAATCGTCCAATTGTTCATCGTTCCAATGCTCGATCAAATCCTTTCGTCCTTCACTAGCAAAGGCGTCAAAACATTCAGGAATCTGTTGGCGCATTTGGTAAAGTTTCAACTCTTTTTCTAAGCCCTCCAGAAAATCGTCGGCTTCTGCAAGAATCGGCAAACGATTTTGAATACGATTTTTCTCGTTTTTTGCCCCTCGATGGAATTTGCTCGACCCGTTGCTTACTTTTTATCCTGCGTTTGCAGAGAGCCGTCGCTTGCGACGCGCTGTACTTGGCGAAATATCCTTCGCCGAGAGAGACCAAAATTTCATTAGTGTGAGTGAGCTTTCCTCGCATGAGCGCCCTTTTGCCGATCGGGACCATACACTCGACGGATAATTCTTGTGAAAAAGTCTCCAAGCTCTCGATGAGTTTCTCGTGACGAGATTTGTACTCGGACCATATTTGAGTTTGCTCGTTGTTTCTTTTGATCCCCTGGATTTATTCATGCGAAAAAAAACAAACTCGAGATGCCGTTCGATTGTTTTGATTGGGCGGGAGAAAGAACACAACGATAATTGTTACCTCAGTGAGTGCTCGGTCGAGGATCGAGTGTTGATATTTTTGCAATTGTTCGTAATCCATTTTGATTTTGTAATTAAATAATTAAAAGTTACTCTTTATCTTTCGGAGTGCGACTTAACCTCAAATTTCATGTTCAACAATCGGAATTAACGTAAACTTAAAAATCGTTGATGAATGTTGATGATTTTTACTTGGAATCGAAATTACATGACTAATCACTCATACAAAGATAATGCAACAATTAATACTTTGATTAGTTCGATTTATAGACTTTGAATTTCATACCGAAATCACGGAGGTTTACATTTCCGATTTCACATTTCACTGGGTCGCGAGCCGGTAGAACACGCGATACTGGCGCCATTTTGTCGATTAAAAGAACTACGTATCAAAATACACGTTTTGTTTCAAATTTTCATTGATGAGGCTGAATCTGTTTTCTTTTGATGTCATGGCATCGAGACTCTCGACACTGTACAAAAGTTTCCAGTCCCCAAGGGATTTGTAAACGAAAAAACAAATGTACTCAACTCCGAGGAAGCCAGTTCGGAAAGATAAAAGTTATTCGTAATCGAATATCCGGTTATATCTTCGGATTGTTACCACGAGAGCTGAAAACGTAGTACTGGGAACGACCAACAGATGGCGGAGAAAAAAACTGAATAATTCCAGAAAATAAAAAATTCATTTTTCGCGTTCAAGAAATTACAATTTGCTCCGAAAACATCGGAGCGTTGGTGATCTTGGCCTTTGCTATACGTATAGAGCTCTCGTGACGTTAGGAATATTCAAGCGAAAGAAAATCATTCGTTTTATTTCCTTTTGATTGAAAATGCGAAAAAAAACGAACAAACATAGAAATCAAGCGACGAAAACTCAATTTTATCACAATTTTCAAACAATCTGAATCTCTAATGGGAAAGTGCGTGTTGTAGAAGATGGCCTAGATGCTATATTTATCACATGGTAACACGTATATAACGTAGTAGAGAATTGAGCACTCGTGCATCCCCTTTCGACGTCACAATACTGCTGCACCGGTGCTGTCGCTACTGGACATATTAATCAGGATCATAAACGTATCATAGTGTGTAAATAACACAGGGCAATGTATCCCTCGCGAAGTCAATTGACACACACACAACGTAAACAAAGCGTGTGTAGGAGATTGAAATATAAAATGGCTCGCTGAAAAACAGAAGGGCTTGGGCCCGCGCATTATTACGAGACAACGATAGCAGCGCCCGACCTTTTGACCTTGAGTTTTACGAATGAATACACATGTGTGGATGTTAGAGGTTGGAGAGGTGTTACGGACATTAAAGTATGGTTTGAGCTGGTCAGTGATGGTATCCGGTTTATCGTGCGCACGTATATAACCGGCGTTTAAGTGGGATACAGTAATTAGTACTTTTTACACCGAACAAACCTCGCAGAGAGCAAACTGGGATCTCACTCTCGTAGAGGGGGCTTCTGTCGATTATGACCGGCGCCCTGTTTTCCTCCATCTCGTCCGATTTCCATTTCTCCTCCCCCTCGTCCTAACCTCTCTGCGATTCTCTCTCGCGAGCTAAACGAACGTGGAGGCTCGTACGATGGCAGCAGAAATTGGTGTTTAACGTTCAAAATTTTAGAAAATCAAGTTTTCGTGAAGCCTCGCGATTAACTCAAAAAGTATCAATCAACGAACGTTAATTCTCTGAAATGATTATCCAATTATTTGACAGCGAAATTTCTGCTTGATCGAATCTTGGAAATTCATCTTCGATCAATGACAATGTGGAATTTATTCTTTTTGCAGTTCACCGCGAGATTAGTATACACTAAAAACCTCAGTGACCCTGCCTCCTCTTTTTCTCATACCCGTTATTTCCCGTTATGCAGAGCAGCTGCATCGGATCATCTCGACAAAACGGTCCAGTCAAGTGTCGAGTCATCTTCGCGATATTTATGTATACAACAGATTCTTTGTTGTTTTGCAGGTTATACCTGCATTAGCTGAAGGCTAAACACTTTATTTTTCGCTTGATTACTCATCGTTATTATATTTCGTGTTGAAAACAAAATAATTTTTTTACGGCGCCGTTAATCGATTTTATTTTGTTGCAATTTACACAGTAACAAGATGAAATTTCGAAAGAACATGGAAATAAGAATCGCGAATAATAAACGATGAAACTTCGAAAGTCAAGGTCGCCTTCATAGCTGGAGATTTTTACGCCATTCGTCGTGCTCGAATTTTGCAGTCCGAGCGATTTTATCAATCTCATTGCAATTGACAATAATGATAGTGATAGTTTTATAAATAATGACGAATCAATTATTTTGCCCCTTTATTACACGCCGAACGCCAGTAAGTTGCGATTTCCTCAAGCGTGAAGCGTTCCTTCGAACCACAACAAAAGAGAAGCTGCCACCGTGGCTCGACCTAACCTGCACAAACGCACCACGCGCAACACACAAGAAATAACACAACGACAATTAAAGCCTCGCGCGCGGCGTCCTTCTCCTCGTATTCAACGAAGAAACATTTTTTTAACTGCAAACGCAAACGTTTCGTTTTCTCGCTGACGTGTATAAAGTCCAGCCTCGAATTGCTGCTCGCCACAAGAAACAAAAAGTGAAAAAACAAAACGAGCTAGAAACGAACACCGACGACGAAGAGCGCCTCACACGTCGAGGGTGCACAAATTGTCAAGTGCAAACACACTTTGCTCGAATACAGTTTTTCCATCTCACGATAAACGCCGGCAGAAAAATAACCCTCTCCCCCCTCCATCCTCTCAGCCACAACCGTCTATTCACTTCAACGCTGTGTCAAAATTAAACGCGAACAAAAATAAACTGATGTTCCGTTTTGGGAATACGCCATTGATAGACACGAACGAATATGAAAATCAATCTAGAATTTCGATAAAACTGAACTTTGTCAAAATCGGAGGAATTTGATGAATTTATTAATTTCTTAATAATAATAATCGGAAAAAAATGGAGTACACTTTAGTGGAGGATTTCCTGTTTTTTTCACGAACGATTTTTCGCGTTCTCTTTAGAGCTAGCAGACGAAAACGATAGGTATTCGATCATTTATGGAAACGCAAGAAAATGAGACGGAAAAAAGTGGATACCTAATCGAAATAGCTGAGACCGAAGATTATGCAAACGCTGGTGAGACAAAAAGCGTGCAAGGGGTGTTTGTATATCGTCGTACGCGTGTTACTGTAGCATAGGTACCTATTTTGCCCGGTAACTACGGGCTACGGGAGAAGAGACGAAGGAAAAGTTGTGGATTAGTTTTTCTCGTCCGCAGGGATGAGCAAATTTCTTCATCGCAGCATAGCGACGATTAAAGTCATTGGAGGATATCGAAAAGATTCGAAAAACCGGTATCGTTATCGTGCTAATAGTCATAGAAATTTCTATTTGAAATAAAATGAAAATAAAGAAGGTAAAGTAGTGTGGACTGTACAAGTGCGCGCGCAGCGGCTTTGTCCTGCGTCGAGAGTCACGGAAGAGAGCGCAGCGGCGGGAGGGAGTTGGGCAGGCGGGCGTGGTGGGGGGAGCTCGGCTGGGCCGAAGCCACGAGGGGGCAAAGACGGAGATCCACGAGCCCACGCGAGGACCCTATGGCTGTTGAACGGCAACTGCATCCTCTCAGTCGGCCGCTGAACCCGCGCGACGTTCGGTCGGTTCTTCCGTCATTTTCGTTTCCTTTCTCCGTGTTTTTGTCTCGTATCTTCGGAAAAACGCATGGTTGTCGATTTTGTTTTTCTTTCAAATGAATCATTCTTCCGATCAAGATTTTCATTCTTGCTTGGCGAAGAGCATCGCTATAAATTTCTATTATTTTTCCTTCACTTCGCGGAATCGTGATGCGGAGAAAAAACACGAAAGCTTGCCTCTTTGTGCCGTTTCCTCGAATCGCTCATAATCTTGCGATTGTTTTTTAATTCGCGATATATTTTCACGAAATTGAGTGGATATCCGCGAGTGTTACGATCCCTTGGACGAGGCTCCGAACCTTGTCGAAGGTTTCCGGCCCCCTGATCTTTCTATTATTGACTCTCAACATTCAGTTCCACGCTGTTATTTTTATTTCTCCTTTTTAGACTGATCAATCGTCAGGGGCTTCGAACTGTGTAACGCCGGCAACGTTTAGACTTTTTTCGCGCCAACTAGTGTTACGTATTTCGTGTCGTTCATTATTATCACATAAACATACATTTGTGGTGTACATTTTGAGGTGTAAGGAAAACATCGCCAACCAAGTGGATTTTTGCACAGCTTCCTATCGAGTTTTCGGACTGTTGAAACAACTTTAAGCTGATTTCGTACGGAGAATCATTCTGCATGGTGAGTCTAAAATGCATCCTCCATTTTTCTACATTTATTCTGACACTTTTTATCAAAAATCTGTGTCTGCAAATCAGCGTTAGTGTTATTTTGGAGCTCGTATCGATAATGGAATCCGACGAAAATGTTTACACGTCGATTTACGAATTTCTACAATAGCCAGTACGTTTTTTTCGCGCATTCTTTTTATATATTTCAAAAATCCTTTTGTTTATTCGTAACTTGAGAATTTCGAAGATGCTCGCTTCCAAAAAATTGTTTTTGAGTTTCGTCATGCAAATGCCACGAAATTGGCGAAAAAACTTGACAAGTCGTTGCATTCCATGGATATGAACTTGCAAATGATGGAAATCATCACGTGCTCCGTGTCATATTTTGAAAAGAATCGAAAATATCGGTTTTTTTGATACTCTAGAAATCTTGCTGTTTTCTACAACTTTTTCGAATAAAATTCTCTTCCTCGCGATATATCAAGACATGGGACACGCGGTAGCTCGGGGGTAAATCCTGTTCCCGAATCTTTAAGAACAACAAAACAAAATATTGCGTATTCGTATCGAAATCGTTCGCTTTTTCGAAAATATATCTAGTAAAAAATTGTTTTCCAAACGCTGCTCTGCTCGTGTAGGTCGTGCGAAAGCAAGAGCTGGAACACGCAATCGCGGTGCTTCTTGCGGTGATTCTGTTTCCTTCGTCTTGACCAACTTCCGTTTTCTCACAAAATATATGAGCCGTATTAAAATTGGTGGCAATATGGACCGTTCGGACGATGTTGAAGTTTTCGACGTTGGAATGCAAGGAAATTCGGTTTTTATTGCGCGAAGCTCACGTTTTTTGTTTTCGATATTTCGTCAGAACAATAAAACGATCTTTTTTTTAGAATCGAAACGAAAAATTCGTAAAAATTGTCATGGTTTTGGAAATTTAACAAACAATCGATAGAAAAATGATTTTTCGTGGGATTCCAACGTCGTGAAATTCCGTGTCATCCGCTCAGTTGAATTCTATGCCAAATATTTAATCATCTCAATGTTTTCGATCGCGTAAACGTAATTGACTGTTTTCGTGCGTACGTGAAAACACGAATTACTCGGTTTCTAGTAACGGCGTGTCATTAGACACGGTGAATCGTGGTCGATGATAATTACAATGTTTGCAAATAGTTGCTATACGTACGAGAAGAAACGAATGTTTAATTTTCCACGTGTGAAACGCGTATCGTATTTTAACATATTATGGAAACTGGACCTTCCACGAACACGTATATCTTCGTAAATCTTTAGAGACGAAATTACATACGTCACGAAATAAAAATTCCTCATGAAAAAAAAAAAGCAATCTCGATCTTTCTATCCATACAATTTTGTATACACAAGATTGGAGAACAAGAGCAAAATGATGGAGAAAAAATGACTAGAAACATAAACGATACGAGAAAAAAAAGGGATGGAAACGAAGACCGGCTGGTGTGGATCTCGCGACTTCCGCTCTGAGACACGCAAATGTTTCCTTACTCGCATGTACCATGGACTATAAGTATACTTTTACTCCATCATTTCTTCGCCCTCTATACATACAAATAATATATACTCGCCTGTTTCTATTTATGCGAACGGAGGAGAAAAAATGCCTGTTCCCCTTGTAATCGACTGATTTTAACTCTAACTCGTTTTTTTCAATGGGAGCGAAAAGTAATTGGACAATTTTTTAAAGAAAATATTCACGATTTTGAAAAATAAAAATTTCGCAGTATTTATGGGAGTGGATTGGAGAATTTTTATATGATTTTTGATAATGATGAAAAAGTTGCTGGGATTTTTCGCGGTCTTTGGATTTTTCAATCATTTTTGTTGATTTTTTTCCGTGTCTTAGTATTTTTTGGTCTTTCTCGTCGATGGTTTTTGGAGGAATGAGTATTTTTAACATTAATGCTGTTCAAAAAAAGGCTGACGGTGATACTTTTCCTTGTGGGTGTGTGGGAACCTTTTAGAGTAATTGAATTTCTTACCCTGCTGAAAAACTGGCGGACGAAAATGAAATTAGAGGTCGGGCGCAGCGAAAAATGAAAGGAAATCGTCTGACAGGCTAGTCACCCTGTGCATGTGTGTTTGCCTGGATATCAATATTCATTCGATGGGCGAGTGCGATCCTTAGGAACGAGAATTTAGATTGCAATATGCCAAGCACGAGAATTCTTCCAGAAATAAATAATCAATGAGATTTTTTTTTTTTCAAATTCTCGAAAGATCGAGAGCTTCGGAATCCATGCGGGAAAAGGCTGAGCGCTTTGAAATGGTAAATATTTTGAGAAAAGTGGAAAAATAAGCGAACAACTGGGTCGGCGTCGTGTTTTGCACGGGTCTTCTGGACCCTGGCACAGTCCGAGGTCAAGGATGATCCTGGCCAATGATTGGGGCATGTTGATATCATGATTTTTTCGAGTCTGCCAATGGCTACCAAGTTTTGGGGGATTCTCCGTCGGAGGGAAAAATGAAATGGCATTGGTGTTCCGGTGCCAACCTCGACATCGTTGTCGCAGTACGACAATCGATATTGGCGGTCACTACGTGTTTCTCGACGTCGAGGAATGGGGCAAAATGTCGACAAATGCACATGCATCTATATATTTATATATAAGAGCGTTTGTATATTTTTATTCACGTATTTATGGATGTGAATACGTTGGAAGCCTCTTTTTGAAACTCCAGCTATTCCCATGGGGGCTTTCCAATATCCTGATCAATTTTGAGGGGGCTTTTGTACAGACAAAACAATAAATTTGCACCTGCGGAGATTGTTATTAAATTCCATGTTTATAAACTAATTTTTTTGGTAAAATTCGGTAATTTTCGACTCTGGTGACTTGGCAAAGTTGCAGCAATGTTCATTGCAAATTTATCTTCGCCAAAACAGTCTCGTTAGATCGATATTTCACCAAAAAATGTCGATGCACACAATTTTGAAAATTTTGGATTGAAAAACATTCTCAAAATGACAAATTCGTGCAGTGGAATGAAATTTTATTGATGACCCTAATTTCTGATTTGATAAATTGCAGAAAATGCAGTTGTTTTCTTCGTAATTATGAAAATTTATGGATTTTTACAAAAAATTTCGGAATTTTTGATGATTTTTGTTTCGAATTCTGTCTCGATTTCTTATCCGAGTATCCTTTGTTTATTCGTATCCTTAATTTTGTAGATCAACACATTCCGTATGGAATTGCCGCATAAATTGGTTTCTTCTCACGTTACACTGGATAATCCCTTGAGACCATGGCCATCACAAATCGTTGCTTTGGCTACGAAACGCGCGAACGACGAGATATTGCGCTTGGCAAATCCCTCGAGGGCCGTTGTATACCATTAATTTCAACAGCCCCTGCTGACCGGTGTTCCAGACGTGTTTCCTTCTACCCCTATCGCTACGATTCTACTGGCAATATCCTCCCAAATTTCTTGTGATGATTAATAAAACAATCATTTCTAACAAACATTGAATGCATTTGATTGTTTTACTAAATTTCGTGAAAACTTTGATAAAACTTCGCCAATCGTACGATTTCGTGATTTTATTCAGTTTCTTCAACTTTCTCGCTCTCTCTCTCTTTTCACGTCGTCACGTTTTGATAAAAAATTCAATAGGAATGACAATTTTTCATCTTCTTCACATTTCTGTGACTCTCATTAACATAGTTCGTCCAATTAGTCTCGGAATCGTCTGAATTAATACGTAAATTACAAACATACGTATGACTGAATGAGAAAGGATCTGAATTAGAAATTTAACTCTTGACAGATCTCTCTCCCGGTCGATTTTTGTCCTTGCAACACTTTTTTCGAACTCGAGCCTTGATTTGGTCGATCATACTCTCGCTTTCCATTCCGAACGCCCACGCCTCGTCCGATACTCTTTCGAGCAGTGTGTGACACTATTTGATTTCTCACGTTTCTCGCGCGTACTTTTTCCATCCGAGTCTTTCGTCCTATCTCTTTTTCTCTCTGCTGGTGCTGCGTCCTCTCGTCATCGTCGAGGACGTCGTCATCCTCAGATCTCTCCTTTTCGAGCTCCCAAGTTCACGCTCGTTAAATATACGTTGCAAAAAAAATAAATAAATAGAAGCCATAAAGACAAGACGCCGACGTCGACACGCACGAAACGAAATAACGCTCGATGAGAGTTACGAATACAAACAAAAAAAGAAAAACAAAAAAACACCACGACCAGATAAATAAAGAGAGCAAATATTTGCATATGGGCTTATCGAACCTCTGCCCACGTAAAAGCTCAACAGTCTTGTCGAACCTCAAAAGGATTATTCAATATCATCGATGTTGCATTTATTATTATTACTATTATTATATTCATCAATTAATATAGAAAATATTAATCGTACGAGGAATACGATGCAGGAAAATTCATGAAAATTGGCTCAGTATTACGTAATTGGTGAATTTTTGGGAATTCTCGAAACAGAGGAGTCGAAATTCCCCTAAATTAACATTGAAGTACATTTTGAGACTCAGTTTATTTTTTATTTGGACAATAACGAACAAAATCCGTATCATCTCCGTAGATTTTCGAAATTCAGGTGTTTTGTACTTCAGTATGTACATTATTTATATAAAGTTTCGGAAATAAATGTCTATGAACGGAATTGGGACACTTTTAGCTGCCACGTTAGGATTAGATGATGCTGAAGTTTGCATCGTTGGAATGCAACGAAATTCTGTTTTATCTTGAGCAGAACTCGTAATTATTGTGCAACATTCGGTCCGGACAATAAAACGAAACTCAATCGACATGAAAAAATGCCAAATTTTCAAAATTCATTAAAAAATTAATAGAGAAAATATTTTTCGTTGAATATCAACGTTGCAAACTTCAGAGTCGTAGTAATTACTTTATGGATATATACATGACTGTATAGAGTTGTTGTGTATAGACGTTGCGTCACGAAAAGTGAGCCAGATCAGAACACATGGACCGTTTCGTCTCCACGAGCTCAAACTCACCCTCGATTGTTCTTAACCCCTTCTCTCCCTCTCTTTTTTCGTTTCTCTGTCTCTCTCGAGTCTGAACGAACGCGAGCTTCGATTTAATCTAGCTCGACCTACATGCTGTTTTTATTATCGTTCGGTGTGTATGTGTGTGTGCAGTTACTTCGACTACGAATAACCACCGGCGACTTTTGCCTGAGCAGCTCGTCGCTTCGTCGTTCAGCAACGACGTTGAGTAATTGCTTGTGCGATGAAAACGTTACGTTATTTTTTTTTTGCCACCCTTATGTCATAAAACGCATACACAAGCAAATATCGTGAGTCACATGCTTATCACGACGGGGGTCCCCTTTCTCCTGGAGCTTTCGCGGGGATCTTGACAAACGAGATAATTGGCAACGGATGAACTTTGAGATTTTGGTTGACAGATTTTTTTAAATTACTTTGAATTTTTTCGCTCCCGAAAATTTGATCGTTGAGCTTAAGTTTTCGGAATGTTCTCATGGAATCCCCCGAATCTACTTTTCTGGGGAATTCTATTCACATATCAAAGTTTCGGGAATACTTCTCGTTCGATTTTATCGAAATCTTCGTTTATCGGATTTTACGCCTGACCCTCGTTACCCCCGTCCCCAAAAAGTCGCGTGCACTCCATGCGACCGGGTATTCATACACGTACGACCCGATACGTACATATAATAATTTATCGAACGAGTTTTTCGGAGCGCCGCTCCGATGAGGAGGAGCTCTCGTCGAATAATTGATTAAATTGCATGGATTATCGTTGATTATTCGACGGTTCACCAACTTCGCTATTATTATTTTAATTAATGTTCAATCAAATATTTGCCAAAGGAATGACAAATGGTCTGACTGGCTGGTGTCATTTCGTTTCTTTTTCATCGATTTCTCATGTTGCTTTGGTCGCGAATGACTATTCGATTAATCAAGCCCCACCGATGCAAGATTTTTTTTTTTGTACATTTGCATCAGGCGAACGTACTTTTTTTTCAAATGATTCGAAATTGATGAATTTGAAATCAACAAAAATTTTGCCATTTTCATAGAATTTTGTCGATATCCTAATTTTCTGGATTTTACGATTCTAAAAATATTCAGTGTCGTAATTTCAGTGAAAAGGGTCCACGATGTAGGAAGTCGGTGAGAAAAGGAAAAAAAATTGCTAATAAATAAATAAACGTGGAAAATGAAGAGAAACGGCGACGACGACGACGAGTGCGTCGCGACAATCGCCGGGGTTCTCGCAAACTCAGATAAATCTCTTGACGACAGACCAGAAGCGTGGCTAAGAGGATCCGAAAAACACATACGCAGATATATACAAATATATTTTTTCCGCACGCGTATATATATACGTGAGTCAGAAATCCGGCGCGCACTGTAACTCGTCCAGCATAAAGTATTAAGAATGACGAGAGTGTTGGCCGGTCCAGGGCAACGCGAGTATTCTACGAGCGAAAGTCTCCCCGAGAGGGTTCATTTCGTTTTTACTTTTTTTTTCTCTTCCTTTTTTCTCTGTCGCTCTCTCTCTCTCTTTCTCTCTGGGGATTCGTCATGGAGGCTCTCGTGCGGGTATGGCGGAGATTTTTCGGTTTTGTCCTGCGATGGCACGAATTATGTGCACGTATTTGTATGAGTTGCTGTACAAACTACCCACACGCATACTCACCGGTACTTTTGACAATCTCAAAGCCTCAATTTACCGGCCAAAAGTTTTATGTTGCTCTCACTGTATGTGCAAATATATAAATATGCATGTATGCGTAATTATGTGTATTTATAGATTATGATACTAAACTATACGTATTTATACTCCCATAAAAGATTTACATGTGGCCAACCTCACCAAATCCTTTTTCGACCACATGAAATACGGATTATTTAAAATAATAAATTTTCACGAGTTTCGCGGTACTTTCGAGATCGAACAACCGCCCGCGAGCTTGGAAAGAAAGTCATTTTATGATCCGTGCAATCGTTATACTTTTTGATTTAGAGATTCGGTTTTTCTTATTTATTTTTTTTTTTTGTAAATAACGATCGTAAGCGATTTTACCATGCAGCGAAATTGAAATTCGTTCGATCGACTTGCGAAGGCGAGAGCCCTTTTGAGCTTGAAACGTTTGGATAAAAAATCCTCATCGTTGGCAGTTTGGAATAATTAATTGACTGTTTTTCTTTTTTTTTTAATTGGCGAATTAAATTTTCAAATTTCATTATTGGGGTCGAATTTTTTGTCTGATTTGCAAAGAACTTGTTTTGTTATTTCGAAGGGAAAATGTAAAATTAACTTCTTTAGATATACTACGAATTAAAACTTATAAAGATCGTGAGAGTTATGAATATGCGAAAATTCATTTAGGAATGAGAAAGCTTAATTGAATTAAGCTGCTTCGNTTATTTTTTTTTTTTTTGTAAATAACGATCGTAAGCGATTTTGCCATGCAGCGAAATTGAAATTCGTTTGACTTGCGAACGCGAGAGCCCTTTTAAGCTTGAAACGTTTGGATGAAAAATCCTCATCGTTGGCAATTTGGAATAATTAATTGACTGTTTTTTTTCTGATTGGCGAATTAAATTTTCAAATTTCATTATTGGGGTCGAATTTTTTGTTTGATTTGCAAAGAACTTGTTTTGTTATTTCGAAGGGAAAATGTAAAATGAACTTCTTTGGATATACTACGAATTAAAACTTATAAAGATCGTGAGAGTTATGAATATGCGAAAATTCATTTAGGAATGAGAAAGCTTAATTGAATTAAGCTGCTTCGTCCAAAACAAGTATTTATTGCAAATGCAAATGAAGCTCGTGTCGTAACTTCGTAATGATGTCTTTTGAATCGAGGCGTTCTTTCCTCGCGATATGTCCTAATAATAATTCGCTTGAGATCCTGTGTGTGCGAATCCACTTTTCTCTCTCGCTCCTTATTCCTTCGTCGGGTGCGTGTGTCTTTTTGTTTTTTGTTTTTTTTTTCCTGCATTGCTTTCGTTTCGCTTTTATTGCGATCGGAGGACCGGACTTTCTTAATGTGCACGGTACAAAGCTTTGATTAAAAGTCTACAGAAGAAGCCACTCGCTGGTTAACTCGTGCGTGAGATCGGAGGCTGCGAGCCTGCGAACGAATATTCTCTCCTCTTTTTCCTTCTCTCCTCCGATCTCTCGTGCTCGCTTTACCGGACAGTGACGTCATCGCGATCAGAAATAATCGACTTGACACAACAGTCTCCCTTTCTCACTCTCTCCCTTTTTCTCTTTTTCTCGTTGCTGGATAATTAAAAATAATTTGAAAAAAATGCGAAATAAAAATGTAGAGAGGTAAAAAGTGAAGAGGATTCGATCAGCTAATTGCTCTTCGATAATTGCTCACTCTCATGTGGCTTTAACGCCCCGATTATTCAACGAGGTCGAGTTTTCTCTCTTAAACAAAAATCATATCGTCTGTACGTAATTTAGCCCATCGGCCGTGCACAAAGAAACGATAAAAATGGCATCGTTCTGCTTATCCTTTTTTTTTTTTTTAATTATCATTATTTTTTTCCCATTTTTATCAAATAATCGTTTGAAAAAACGAGAGTGAAGAAAAAAAAGAAAAGCGAAATTCAGGACGCGTTGGTTCGTAGTAGCCGAGACTAAATGAGACCAAAGGGGCGTCCACGATATTCTCTGTATCTCAGGTATAGCCTTCTAAATACATATATCAAATACACACGTTTGTATATACATAGATATTCGAATATATAGCATATAGACACTCGATCAGAGTGAAAGTACGCATCCCAAGTGTATTCGTACGTGTATATCTTCGTACACACACATTTACGCTTATATGCAAATGAGTATGCATATAAGATCGTATAACCCGAGAAAAAGACACGGAGACGACTTCTGAGCTCGTGCTCCAGGTGCACAAAGAATACTCGCATTCGGTCACGCTTTTTCGCTCCCTCTCTCCATATCCCACGAGCACATTATTTTTTTTCGAAATTTCCTACGAATATTCTTATGGGTCGGGCTTCTGGGAGAAGGAAAACTCTGTATACCTGATAATAGGACATCGCGATATTGAGAGGAGGATATCGATGAGATACAGGTTATCTGTCTGCCTTCGTTCCCTCCATTCGCACTCTCTGCTTATCCCCCTTTATTTCAACATCGATATGTCCTCGTCAGTCGCGATCGAGCGTATGCAACTTCCCCGGCTAGCCTCTTCTCTACGCGTGGCCTTACGCGAGAAATACCCAAGCCTCGTGATACATTTTATTTGTAAATGGAGAAATGAGAGGAAGCGAGAAAAAGAAATTTTTTCGATCAAACGGTCAAACACTCGACGCGATTTGGTCTGAAAGAGGCTCGTCCTGGACGAACTATTTTCAACATCGCTGTAGGGGAGAAAACACCGCGTCGAATCATTCGAATCTGTTTTCCGGATTGATTCCATTCGGTTCTGAATGTCATTGGATCGAATTTTTATTTGCCAGTGATTTACAGCGTGTCTATATAAATACGGGCGCATGCACTGTGTCTCGGTACAGAATGCTCGGGCTCCGTTGAGAGTCGCCAGAGACTCTGCCCACACGTCTTTCCTGTTCCTCATTCCAAATAATTTTTTTGCTTTTTTCTTTGGCCTCAGCATTTCTCTCATGGGCTTGTTACTTCTAGCCACATGCACATTGATAAAAAAAAAAATTCATCGATCGTGGACCCGTGACTTGGCGAGGCAGAATGATTTTCCGCAATTAGCGAATTAATTAAAAATCCTCCTCATCTCTGCCCCGACTCTCTTTGCCCGAAGCAACCGAATGCGAAAAATAAGGAAATACGTGAAATCGATCTACAGCTTGATACACAATCAGTCTTATTTATAGCTAACCGGAAATAATGAAGAAGAATCAACTTTTATTTATATTTCATTGGGCAAACGAGAGTTTCGAGTGTGATAATAATTTTCAGTTTTTCTGGGATTTCGAGAAGGAAATTGCGAAGAAATTTGTCGCTGCGAGGCTTCAGAGCTCGAGCAATCTCTTTGCTTCCCTTCCAAACGATCACTGTCGTCGCTATCGTTGGGTCGTTTGAATCAGCCTCTATGTGCAACTCGTGATACGAGGAGATTTATCACCGGGAAATATATATTCATGGGGCTAGTTTCATCGTTCCTAATGTTTTTTTCCTTTGTAAACGTCGCATTCATTTTCTCGTGAGGGATAAACGAATGGGGCTTGTATATATATACAAATTTTCAGTCAATCCCTCTTTCTTGGGGAGACACCGCTACGAGCCCCCGGGTACTGAAATATTGTGCGTGTGTCTGTGTTGCGTGCCTGTGCGCAAAGTGTTGTTGATGATGCGTGAAAATTTTCCAAGCATTCCAACAATTTCCATACATCTTTTCCCAGCAGCAGCCAATCTTTCTCTTGCCATCCCTTTATCCTTCGATCGTATTAATCTTATCAAAGGCTCAGTCCATCGTTTCCTTTTCTCTCGCTCATAAAAGGTATTACGACATTTTTAATTAACTGGCTATCGAAAATGGAAAAAACGAGGGAGATTTTTTACGCTGTTCGTTGTTGATTAACAATGGGTTGGTAATTGTTTTTTCTTTATGGCTTTTCGTCGATTACGTTTTAATCGTTTCGAATCGTTCGTTTCTTTGCATTTTTTTCTTCAATCTTTCTCGTTGCATTTTCTTGCAGATCTAGTCTCCTCAGTCTCTCTCTGTGAAGATCGGTCACTTTTACGTGGAACGTTCGTGTAGATACCAGAGCGCGAGGAGCGATTCGCTCTCGCGCGTGTTTCACGAGCTCGCGCGCCGCGAAACAATGAGCGGCATTCGAGTCTCGTGCTGACATTTATTTAAATCGCGGATAGGAATTAAAAAAACTATATACGCCACGGAGAAGACGAAGAAACGGCTGCGAACGAAGAAGAGAAATAAAGGGGAGAAGAAGTGCAACTGTGAGTGTGCAATCTTGCGCGCACTCTTTGCTATACCCGCGTAAGTGCGTTGCTCTCTTCACCATCGCCTTCCGCCCCCCGCACTGCCCTCGCCAATCTCTCTCTCTCTCTCTCTCTCTTTCTCCTCTTTCTCTCAGCTCGGCGCGCAAAACTCCTTCATGCTTTTCCACACCAGCTTAAGAAATGGAGAGACAGAGAATTTGCTCGCGATCGTGAAAGCCAAGCGAATACGACCACCAGAGGTTAAATATATCCGTGACCTCGCTTATTCTCTTCTTCTCGCTTTCTTCTTCCCCATTTCTCTCTTTCTCTTTCTTTGTTATTTTTATTTTTTCCTCTTTTTTTCTTTGGTATTTCTTTCTCAATTGGCAATTTTTCTTCTTCTCGAACTTCCGGAATCACTGAAATTCAATTTCCTCTTTCTACAGCCATTTGGCTCGATGTTGAAGAGAAAAAATATCTCTTGCATGTCTTTCTTTATCTATTTTTATTGGATTTTGTAAATATCGCTCGAGACGAAACGTCTTATTATTTTTTCTGTTTTTTCATGAGATATTGATCTTTACTTTGGCATTTCCTTTTCGTCTCGAGTTGAGAGTGACATCGACGTTTGTTTTGTTCTCGAGTTAGTCTGGATTCAAGCACCAAATTGTCGTTAATTTTCTCCCAGAGTCTTTTTTCACTCGTCCCTTTCTGTCAACGTTCACACACACACACACGTGCTTCTATGTCCATGCTTTTTTTTCTTTCCTTTTTTTGGCTGTGACGCCATTGCCACTTCCCTCTGACTCTCAATTGAAATCGAGACGAGGAAGCGCAAAGCCCCATTCTCAATTATACCAGCCATTTATAGTTGTTGCTTTTTTTTTTCTTTCTTTTTGCCATCTGAACCTTCCTTCAAAGTTTCACACAGCCAGACGTGCAGTCGCTTGTACTGGAAGGCGAGATTCGTATCTTTCGCACCGGAAATATATACTTGCGCCTCTTCGATTTATTCACTTGATAACTCGAAGGGCTTTCGTACTCATCACATCAAATTTACTCGATCAATTCAATCCAAGCGAATTTCAATGAAAATCTTGTGATGGAAATTATTGTCTTTACTTTTTTTTGTCAAAATTCGAGCTGCTTTTATTCCAAATCTCGAAATCTTGGTTCATGCTCAATTTTCCCAAGCACAAATGAAAATTAATATCAAAATTCGTTGGACCAAAAAAATTTAAGTTTCTGAAAAGAAAAATCGTCATTTTTTTTCTTTTTGCGTTTGAAACCCTTTGCGGTTGATCATTTCCTCAGCTCACGGGCCCAAAGAGCTGTCTGAAGAATATTCATGGAAAATATTTCTATACGACCTTAATTACTTTACCAGCCTCGTAGTTTTACTTCATGCTCAATTCTGACGTCATTCTCGACCTCATTATCCGAGTGCGGTGCAATAGAAATTTACAAACTTGCAGCCCTAAGTGTGCTCAGCAAAAACGTTGTTTTGCGTGATCTCATTCATTTTTGTTTTCATCCAATTTTGATTAATCGCGGCGTCTTATAAGTTTCGTCGTCGAGCAGTGCTCTCGTCATAACGACGATACGGACAATTGGCTCTGAGGCAATTGAACTTATCTCATCATTTCCGAAGCTTCGTGTCATGTTTCTCCATCATTTTCTCTTTTAATTCCTCAACCTCGATCCCTCTTGGGCTTTGCTCGTTCCACCCAGGAAAAAAATGATCCACAGGAGCCTCGTGATCGAATTTTATACTTTGCTGAATTTTCAATTAAAAAGAAACAACTCGGAGGCGGTGAACCGTCAGTTTTTTTACTTTCTTTCGATTTTGGCTGTTTCGATAATTATGACCGACGCTAATAAAACGCAAGCTATCATGGGAATAATTGATAAAACACATTGAATTACTTTTGTATGGGAAAAATAACACTAATTCATACGTCGAGTTAGTATGAAAGATAAAAAATCAAATGCTGGTCTTATGCAGCTTACGCTGCATCGTCGGTTTTTGCTTTCAATGTCCTCAATCCTCCACATCGCAAGAAGTACTTATTTATATATATTTGTATATGTATAGTGTATACTCTCTTATATTACCCTAGCGGTTCGCGAACTACGTAACTTTAATGTGTGTATATAAATACATGGATATACATATGTACGAAAGAATCTTTTATTCGAGTATTTCCCGATGGGATATCGTGCGTGGCGTGCGCAGGGTCACGCGATTTACGATCGGGCCTTTGGAAATAATCTTTTGCCGCGCGCGTTACTGCAACGATGTTGCTGTTACTTTCCTCCGGCTCTGAATCTTGATGGTATATCGGCCGCTGCGCTCGCGGGATGGGACAAAACTGCCGCTCTTGAAACTTTGTTTTTTCTTTTTTTTCTTCTTTCTTCTGCTTATTTCTTTTCTTTACTTTCTACTCCACCCAAGGGATGAATCCAGTTTTTGCACCGGAGTTGAAAAAATTCCTCGGTCACGATTGCTCTGGGATTTCATCATTTTTGCGATTCTGCTCTCGGTTCATTCGGTCTGTAGATTTCGTACAGTGACGTATCCCTAGCCCTGGTCAAAGTTCACGGAGGGTACGAGACTGACGTGTCGCGTTAATCGACACGTCATCCGAACCGTTCGTTCACCAGCTTTTATGCCTCGGACGAAACCCTCTTGGTCCGTTGCCTGTAACAATTTCGTAGTTCAACGTAATGATTCACGAGAATTTTCGGGTCCCTCGTTCTACCATTTTTTTAAAATCAAACGTGCCTGTGATCGGGAGACAAGTTTATTGGGAAAATGAAGTTTTTCTAAATGCATGAAAACTATTAAAATGTTGGGGAGACTGTTTGCATGAAAGAAAATTGAATGGAACGGAAAACTGGATCGAGAAATCTTGCAGACTATGCAACTTTTCAATAAAATCGTTGATTTTCATTGGTTATTCACTTTCATTATTCGTTCTTGATGCATATTCGTGTGTGTGTGTGTGTCTCTGTGTAAATCTGTATTCAAATATAAAGAACGTAACGATTCTCGCGTGCGAGAAGTTGGTCGTCGTGTCGGCACGGGGCAACCCGACTCTATACGCCACATCCAACAACCGAGAAATGGGAATATTTGACTTCTGCCCCCGCAAGGTATAAGCTCGAGCCCGCATACAACAGCCAAGGACCACAACGTTTGTGCCCTCACGCACACGCTCAGCCAAACCTTACGACGTCTTTCTTGTCCAAGTTCCCATCACCATTTAAAAAAGTTATATATATACGAGTATATATTTGTACAGGATCCTCCAAAAGTCTCTTGAGCTACGGAGCATTTTTCCATCGTCTCATTCCGAAAGGAAAAGTCCTTTTTCATTTTTCTCTCGGTCGCGTGGACCGATCGAGGTCCGAAAAATCGAATTGTATTTAAAAAAAAAACAATTAACTTCTCAATAGACGAATGTTCAACAAATGTTTAAATTTTTTAATTTTTAACTGATAAACGAATGCGTTTCGAAAGCTTGAAGGATCTTTGTATTGAAAAACGAGTTATTAGAGTTATTTAAACACGAGTTATTAGAAAATTGACTGTAGCCAGTGCGCGATGCAAGGGAAACGTCGTGAGGGAGACCTCGCCCACTGCATAAAGTAATAGGCGCAGCGCGTGGTCTCTCCGCCCCTTGGACTGCATGCTCCTGGCGTTCCACGTTGGCTCTCAGACTTGTCAATTAATAACTCATCAACGGTCTATGTCCTGGAGAAAAATGTTGTCGGACTTTTTCCTTCGGAATTTTACGATCCATCCAGCCTGCAAATCATAGTCTACACTCTAGTGACACTCGGTGGATTTTTCATTTATATGATTATTAGCGCGAGCATCGTGCGCGAGAGCAACGCCTGCATGTAGATATTCCTGCATGTCTATTCGCATGTGAACGTAGCAGCTGCGATGTAGCCACAGTGTCATTGACATCGAGCCACCCGGTTGAGGACATGCCCTTACTCACGCCGTGTACTATACAACGAAACAAGCACGCACACTGCACGCGTCGACTACCATACATTTTATGTATTTTTTATCACACTCTCATTCCCTCTCTCTCTCTCTTTCTCTCTCTGGACCATTATAGCACTCGCTATAAACGTATAAGGTTGAAAAACACATGACTTAAGAATATATTACCAAAGTTTCGGGGGTTGCAAAAATAGCACACACGAACAAGTAACAAGCTTTTCATTTTAGCTTTTTTCCCCCAACAAAATACACAAAAACAGGCCAATACTTACTACGAAATGAAGATTTCGCTCGGTGACAAATTTCGGGGATATTTTAGTGAGTAAATCTTTATCAAGATCTTTCATCTGGATAAAGAAGACTCGGTGAGGCTCCTGTCAGCCAGGAAACAGTAAAACGCTTTATTTCGTATATACAGTTATAAAGTTTCAGAGGCAAAACTTCGAAGAAAGAAACGAGGGTGGAAAAGACCCATGACGAAAGCCTCGCATCACGTGCGTCGTCCCCGTATTGCTCAGTCACCAAAGTTGATGACGTCGTACTCCGGGCTGCTTGAACTCATCCAATTTGTACTTTCGCGTCTGATTTAATTTTATAATTATACACCCGCACCAACACGATATACATTTGTATAGTTTTTTTTTTTTTTTTTCTAACGAATTATATTGATTATTGGTCATTGAACGTCCAGCCTTTCGGTGGACTATCAAGCGCCCAGATACACGTTTCATTCATTGCTTCGCTCTTCCTAATCAAATATTGAATAAAAAAAAAAGCAGGATAATAAATACTGCAACGAAACCGACACATACGTCGGTTTCGAGTTTAATGACGAAATGTGTATGCTTGAAATTCAACTCGTCACCGATGATTATAAGAATAATTTCACCACATCGTTATCCCCTCAAGTGTGCCGACGTCACGTGTAAGATCCATGACTGTGAAAATCATCCATTGATATCAACATATACTTACTCTTATGTATATATGCACAAAGATGCATGTATTACATATTTTAAATGTATATATACATACGCAGGGTTATAATACGATGAGAGCATGAACATTGCACTTTGCACGCATACGTCTCACGATCGTAAGTCCTTCCCTGCTCTTTCTCTCTTTATTTCGCTCTCTTCCCTGCCCCCAAGCTTCTGCAATACATGTACTTTGCATTCGAGTCGACGTGATCAACTTCAATCCACTTGGTTGCCCTCGCCGAGGTGTCGGAGCGATTCCACGAGCAGGCACTTGGCGAGGATATTCAACGTTCCTGTCATCTTGAATTGCCACGAATTGGCATCAAATCTGCATATGTATGTGTGTGTACCTCGAACATGTGGATACGAATGGAGGTGCTTGCATGTGTGAGTGTGTGTGTGTGTGTTTGTACTTGAAGAACATTGCGAATCTCGCACCGATGTACGCTCCAGAGTTTATGAGACAAGTATATCGATGAAAAGAGGAAAAAAATCTCATCTCCTGCCTCAATTACGTTTATACACGTTGCTCGAGAGACTCGCTTATATATGTTTTGCCACTCGCTGTCACGTTCAGTTTGATCACGTGACCAGAATTTTACATTCAAATCGTTACAAATGTTCTGGAATAATTCGAAACATATTACGAGAGAATTTTGTTCATTCGAATTTTCCTTCCTATCTTTTTTGGCGCTAGCTCTCAAGAGATTTACTCGTAAGTTCCGGTCTCTCTTTTTTCTCGGTGTTTTTATTCAGTTTGCAAAGCTCTTGCTCCTTCTTTTCGCTTTCGTCGAGTTTTAACTGGAGTGACGAGACCAGCATCGCTAGGTAATCAAGCTCGCGCACCTTTAGTCACCGCGGTGAATCGTTCCAAGGAACACCTCACTCTCGATCTACTCAATCGCTCCCCGCTCAACCAGTTCCGGTAGTTGCACTCGAACGTTGTCTCACATTCGAGCCCTGTCGCATATACTGCCTTGTAAGAATCATCCTTTCGTATCTTCCTGACATAAAGAATTATCTCCCATCACACTCCCTCTCTCTGCCCTCCTCTCCTTTCACTCTTAATCCTTTATTTCGGGATTGGTTTTTTTTTTAATTTTCTGCTTCAGTTTCTTCGTTCTGTTTTCTTGTCATTTTTCTGTTTCTCTTCCAATTTCCTTTGCTTGTCCGTTTTAATATTTTCCTTTCTCTCATTTCCTCTTTCTTCGTCGTTGCTTCTTTCTCTCTGTCTCTCTTTGCTCGTGTCAGACTGCGGTTTCACTTGGCAAACGAATGATCTCTTCTGGAAAAAGAGACGAAAGAGGAGAGAATGCTAAGTGAGAGAAAAGAGAACTAGACGCCGGTGCAATCTCACATTGGCGTCGAGAGAGATGTAGCCCCTTCCTCCGCTTCGTCCTCCTTTTCTTTCTCCTCATCTTCCGTGGGTGAAAGGGGAGAGACAAAACAGGAGCACGAAAGATGCAGCTTTGTCGTCGTCATCGTCGACGACGACGACGTCGAGGTTCTTCAAAGCATGCAAGACGCTAAAGACGGAGCAGGGAGGAGTTTGAAAAATAGATGAACAAAAAATACGCAGAAAATGAGCGCGGGACACACGTATATATATATAAAGGGAAGCTGCTTAGAGAAAGATTCGCCTGGTCCGCGCTCTTTCTCTCCTTCGGACAAGGAGACGAGGAGGAATGACGTAGAACGAAAAAAAAATTAACCGCTCCGTCCGACTCGTCCGCAAAGCACGTGGAGAGACAGAGATCGACAAATTCACTCCCTTAAGGAAAGAAACACCATTAGAAACAAGAGACATTTTTCTCTCTCTCTCTCGCTTCTTGTCCAATCTCAACCATACCTTGCCATATTTACCATCGTGCGAACTGGATTATTCGAGCGAAGATGGAGGAAAACTCGTTCCAACGAAAGGAAATTCACTCGATTTTATTCAGTCTAATTATAACTCCGGTGAGGCTCGAGGGGTTGGGAGCAAGATCCGATAAAATGGAGATGGAAATTCCTCGAGATGAGCTGCTACGTACACAGTCGCTCTAGTCTCTAAGATATCGCTACAGAGTCCCCTGTTGAGTGTTTTCATTTTCTTCATTGTTTCCAACGAGCCTTTTCGGACCATTTTTCCATTCAATTGATTGTCAAGTTTTTGAGTTATATTTCATTTGTCGCGTTAATCGGATTTTTCAATACTAAATTTTCACGCGAGTTTATATTTGGAAAGTGTGCGAAGACAAATGGTTGTGGGAAAAAAAAAATGAATTGATTTCGTAATGTTTGCAAACTTTGGTGACACCAACGTCTTTTTATGGCCCCAATGACAAATGAATAGAAAGAAAGATTGTTTGTAGGTTTGAAATTAACGCGGGGGTAGCGATAAGTTTTTCGCCACACTTTAAAATGGTTCGCAGCAGGTATTTGCCAGACCGTAGTTTCTCGTCGAAATCCAACCATATCGAAGCAACACTCACACACGATCTTCTTTTATTCGCGATTCTTCACCAAGTCTCTTTCTCTCTCACATTCTCTTCGTCTTGGGTTTTCTATCCCTTCCGTCTCTTCCCTGCCCCTCGAAACACTCAAATGGGTCTACCCACGCGCACGTGCTGCTGGTGGGCGCGCGAACGTCCGGGCACTTTTGCTCTTTCTCTTTCTTTCTTTCTCGCTCTCTGTCTCGCTTTCGTGGGGTCCAGAGGCAGCATCGGAAGCCCCTACGCCGGAGGCCCCAACTGTTTAAGAGAAAAGGAGACAGAGAGACAGAGAAAAAAGGCTGAGGGATAAAACGGAAGAAGAGAATGAGGCAGAACGAGAGAGAAAAGGGAGAGAGAATGGAAGAAGGAGGCAAATTTTTAATTCACAAAATCATGCGTCCTTTAATCCTCTTTATAAATGCACGTACAATAGCAGAGTTTATGTCCACCAGGAATGCAAATAAATTCATTTAAGTCACTGTATTAAATGCCTCTCGACCATAATCTCCCCGCAACTAATTGCCGGCATTTCTATCCAATAAAAATATCTTAGAATGACAGGAGAAAGGGTTATTTCTGTATTACGTTACCTTCCTCGCAGTCTTGTCTCCCAACACATAAAAAATAACGAAAATGATTCAAAAACTTTTACAAAAGATGGAATTTCTCATACAACGAAAAACTGACAAGTTCGGAATGGTAATTGCACCGAACATTGTGTTTTTTATTGCATTACCTTAAAGAGCTTCAGTCCATTGGATTTCAATAATTAAACATTTTCCTCTGTCGATTGAGGATTTCCAAATTTCTAAAATTCTCATCAATTTTTTTCGAATAATGTTGGTAGAAATTATCATTAAGCACCATCAACTTGGGAACCTCTCCTTTCCAGTAATTGATTGTGAAAATTTATTTCGTATCAATCAGAGGAAAATAAAATTGAATTGATGGAAGAACAAGCTTCCCGTGCCAGTTTGAAAATAATTGACAATTCTGTTATAGTTTTTGGTTTTTCGTATTTATTTTTCATGCCGCAGACGGTCGTGCTACGTCCCTGATCAATTTTTCGACGAATGGCAACAGGTTTTTTGTTTTTTGTTTTTTTTTTTGCATAGGTGCTTAGAAAGGTTTTGTTATACGGCCCTGGATCGAGACGTACGAGATCCGGCAGAGAGGTGGACTCAGCTGGACCTTAGGTGGCTGCTGGACCTGCCGAGATATATCCTCGGCTGCTGCTGCTGCTGCTGTTGCTTGCTCTTACTCTCTCGTTCTCTCTCCCTCTCGCTCTCTGGATTGCCTGGCTCTTGCAATGTTGCCAGATGCACTCTTGGCGACCGATCTCTCGCTCTCCAACGTCGGAGCACAGCAAAGCAACAGCAGCAGCAGCAATCCGCGGTACACCTCTTTTTTGCTTTGTCCAACTTCTTTCTCTTCTTCTTCTTCTTCTGCTTTTTCTTCTTCTCTGCGTCTCCTTCTTCTTGCTTATTCTACAAACCTCAAGTCTGTGCTATCCAGCTCCTGATCTTCCCAGTAAACTAAAACTTAGAATATACTTACCTTCCCTACGAAGCCGAATCGAGCGCTCGCCAATATTCTCAATGCCAAATTATCAGATTTCTTCTTTCTATTCATTAATCTGCATGTTCAAGCCACGGCCGATCGATCGATCGATGTTAAAAATTGCGCTCTCGAAACGTTTTAATTTTGACTAATTTATTCGATCAAATCTCTCGGTCTCCTTCATTTGAATAATTAATTAACCATTTTTTTCATTTCCCCATAAGTTGGAACTTATTTAATCGATAATTAATTCGAGAATCATTAAAATTCACTGGACCAATAATCAACAAAGTATAATTCTTTATGGCAAACTCGTTTTTTTTACGTTTTTTTTTTTTAATCGCGAGTAAAATGAACATCACCAACTGACACGCAATTTCCGTCGCTGAATATTTAACGGATTTTCCGACACAATTTCCCCGCAGAGACTGCTTGGCAATATTTCTTCGCAAAATCAACGTTTATGAGATTTTCGTCAGATTGAACTCTCTCGAGAGCATATTTCGCAAAAGGCTTTTACGCCAGTTTTCGTTACTCAACCCTTCTTCTTCATCGAACGTATAAAGATATATCAGGATATATCCGTGTGTATATCAATGTTTATATACATATATATACGCCTATATACATAAAGAGTTTGAAATCCTTTCGCTACACAGGAGAGCTCTTCGGCAGAGAGCCGGCGGTCAATCTAATCGGGGAGTAATAACCCGTTCCTCTCTCGACCGTCCGAAGAGCTCGAGTCTCCTTCTCGTCGCTTTTATATCGGTACATACACACACTCTCACACACATTTATACATATATATGTAAACTTATGTATAGAGATCGTGATAGGATGACGTATAGCACTGAATATTCCTGTATAGCGATCTTTCATGCTTCATGAAGCGATCCATTTTACTTTTTGATTAATTATGCAAAAATTCTACTTTTTCTCTATTTTTTTTTCTCTTGTGTACTCGATATTTTAAAATTGCGAGAGGTGGAAGAAAAAATGAATATATGCAGGTCTTGTGACTTGACAAGTGTGTCGAATGCAATTTCGATGACAATTATTTGAAAGTGCAGAAAAACGACTGATCGTGCTCTCGCACTGGCGAATCGTAGACCCACTACTTTGAATAATGAATTGTGAAAATCAATGATTTATGATTTACAGAGCTCTGCATTTCGCTCATTCGACTTTTTCCTCGCGTGTTAATATTAATCATGTGTGCGCACCATTTTTTCGTACATGGTAGATCTCTTCCTTGGCCCTCTCTCTCTCTGCTTATTTCTCGCATTCGCGGTTATATACTCTTTGTTGCGACTCTGACAATGCGCATTTATTTATCCTATACGCACCACCTTAACCGGTTACGTTTCTCCCGCCTCTCTCTCTCTCTCTCTGTCTCTCTCTCTCTCTCTCTCGTGATTTCCTTTTTTTTCCTTTGCTCTTCGTCTTTCTTCTTTGCTCTCGTTCCTTGCTGGCCAGGACAACTCTCACGAGCCATGCAACGACGGGAGCATGTGCACGAGGAACAGAAGAGTTTATACGGGAGTCCTTTGGATGATAGCCCGGAGGACTCCTTGTGGTTCTTGGGGGCGAGTCTCGTACCTCTTTCCTCTCTCTCGCTCTCTCTTTCTTTCTTGTTTCTATTTCCCTGTAGTTGTCTCTTCCTCTCCTCTCAATCTTTTCTCTTCTTCTCTCTCTCTCTCCCTCTCTCTTCCTCATCCTCGAGACCATCGTCCCAGAGTTTAGTTCGGCTCGATGATGCTCGTCCAGTTGGAAAGAAACGACGATGAGCTGCCTTGCCGTTCAGGCTGCTGGAACAGTGGCCGTATCAAATCCTTTTGAGCTCCTGTCCAACTACTTCGACTTTATATATACACGAGTATATGCACTACAAACACTTTCTTCAAACCGCATTTCCTTATGGTTAATTTTACCTCAATGACAAGCCACGAAACTTGTTTTCCTAACATTTTCAATTAAAAAAAAAAACATTTTCCCACTTGACAACTGATTTTCCTCAATGAATGCTCCTGGTAGAAAAATAAATGAGCAATTAATTCCACTACGAGTTAATCACGTTCTAGCCCTTAACAAATCGTTGCTACTCGCTAATTTTTTAATCTATTAATTAGATATTCCGCTTGAGGCCAAATATTCATTCACCGAAATGTAATTACTAATTCATGCTTTTAAACTGACTTGCCAGTGAAATCAATCAACTCGCGAGTCACCGATCGTTACTTCCTCGACTCGAGCTCCTTTTTTTTATTTTTATTTTCATACAGTTCTATTTTTCCTTTTTCTTTTTCAATTTTAATCACTCTCTACGCTCTCCATAATAACCGGTTACTCCGAGCTTCTCACGCAGACTTTGCAGGTTCATGCCTCAACACGTAGCATAAGTAAATAATATAAATCTGCATCCATATTAATCTGCATATCGTTTCAATTGGAAGAGATTGTTCAATCAGAGAGAAAAATGCGAAGAAAAATGTCAAGCAACGATTCGGCATTTTCCATTCGATTGCTGAGACGCTCAAGCTCTAGGTGCACGGGAGGAACGATTTTTTCGAAATTGAAATAATGAATTGTGAGGCAGTGAAAAAACAAACGAAATGGGCTCGTCAGACAGGGAATCCGTTAAGGTGATAGGTATATTTATAATTTATGAAGACGGTGAAAAAAAAATGTGAAAAGCTGCGAATTGGGGATGAAAAATATCGCTGCGTCGTTTAGGGTAAAACGATCCTTCTCATTAACGTTCTTCGTGCATTTACACGCCCATTTTCTTACCTCTCGCGTTCTCCTTTACTCTCTTTCTCTCTTCATTATGTATACACCACGTGATATTCCCATATAATAAAATGAAGCAAGCATCTCGCCATTTGCAGATTCTTTTTAATCCTCTTCACTCAAATGGATAATATTCAACGTATTTTTCTTATTTCTCTACTTTTGCCTTCTTTTCTCTTTCGCGTCGCGGCCCTCTGGTTTGCGCGTGTGTAGAAACGACATTCTTGCAGGATATCTCACGTGCGTAAGAGAGAGAGAGAGAGACGAGAAGAAAGAATTTCCGTACCGATCGGCAGGTAAAGAATCGAGCGACGCGAACAAATTAAAAGAGAACGAAAAATTCACTCGAGTGGCTGAGACCGCCTCGTCCCACAGACATTTCGATTCCTCCGCGATCATTGTTTTCGTATTTTGTAAAAATAATTGCATGCATTTTCTGGATGAAAAAAAATCGATATTGCACGTTTTTTTTTATCACGTTAGAAATTTTCATTTATTGGATTTTTTTTTTGAAAATCAATGGTGCGAATAACAACTTGCAAAAAATGGGCAATCCTGCGGTTGAAAAGTATCCAGACGAGATTTTTTTGCGAGACATGTGAGCCTGCCGCGTCGTCATATTTCGCTAACAGGTGGTCGAGACCACTTCACACTTTGAGGAAAGACGATAAGAGAAAAAGAGGATGAGACATGAAGGGATAACAAGGAGAGGACGATAGAAACACAAAGGGTTGGAAGAAATTATTAGGCTTCAGCGCTTTTTGTTTTAATTTTGAACTTGGTGAGAAATCTCTGGTAACGACGAGAATCGTTGGCGAAATATTCGAATGAACAATTCTCCAAAAATGACAACATTAAAATGCACTGACGAAAAAGGCGATGAGTGTTTCATTTTTTCTCTCGTCAATCTCGAATGCCACGAATCCAATAACAAGCAGGATAAAATATTCATTTTGTAAAAAACCTGATTGTTCGAAAACGAAAGTTTTTAATTCGTGAATTATTGTCGAGGATACCAGCAAAATAAAAGCCTCGTCAGACTCGCACGTCGTAAAATTGGTAGCCGAACCCGATGGTGTTCAGGGGGGTGAATATTCGTTGCAAAGCTGAGTGCACATTGAAACCTCCGAAGCGTAACAAAGAGATCGATACTCGAGCATAAAATAAGCAGGGACTCGTGCACTTATCTCTACCTTTTAATCCAACCGACTTTGTTTGGTTTAATTCGCGCTCGGTTACGCCTTTATGACGATCAGACATCAACGTGAACATGTTTATGATGCATTATTGGTGATACGAACAACGATCTTGTGCAACGAACGAGCGTCATGCTGCTGCTCGGCATATTCGCTCTCCGACCATGGTGAGTCAGATGTTTAGGAATTTTTGAAGCACACTCGAACTCTCCAGGAGCTAAACACACGCACAGACATTGTATCGTGTATCAAGTTGCTTGTATCTCGGAGTTCGGGCTCCTATTTTATACTAATTAACGCTCTACCGGTGTGACGGACCATCTGCCTTAATCGTAGTTTTTACATGGACGTATAAATGTAAACCTACGTGCGGGGGGATCAAGAATCTATTCGCGTTCTCGCTCTCTCAGGACCCAGTCCGTCCAGTTGCAGTCGCCGATTCAAGGGACTGAAAGATTTTAACGACCGGCATTCGTTCCTTTTCGTTTTTTCGTTCGAAAGGAAATAAAATAAAAATGACAATTTAATCGCTCGCAGGTTATAATTGTCAGGGATACTTGCAAAGATTCGTAATTACTACTTGACGTCTTGCTTTTCGAGGCTCATTTTGTTCGTCCTCGTTTCTCGTTGGTCTCGCAATTCAAGGTGAGGCTTTCTGCTAATTCGTCTTTTAAGCGAAAGCTGCTGTAACGACTGTTTTGTTTTTCTTTCTGACACGTAAGATTTGCGCGCGGATCTGTATATGTTCGAGAATCGCGCTATAGACATCGATATGCCGATTGCCGCTAAAGGAACGTATCAGAGATGCTGTTTATTTTTTTATTTTTTGGTTTTCTTTTTTTTCGGCTAGAGTCTTCGAGCTCTCCTCGACGAGGACGATGAGAACTCTCGCTCCGCGGGGCGTTATAGGCGCGAGGACGAGTTTGTTCCGTGGTCGAGGTCGCTAGCCTGGCTCTCTATAAAATAAAAAGAGACGGAAATCTCCGTGAAGCTCATACACGCTGTGTCCTAAAAGTCTCAGCCAAACCCGCTGACTCGGTAGATTCTTCATTTTTGGAGAGAAATATCCTTGTCACTTTGCTCTGCGCCACGTCGATCACGCGATGAATACGATTCTGAGCTCATTCTCGCCGACACTCAAGGATCTCGCATCCTGGTCCCTCACTCCTTCCCAACCACTCGATTGCCTAATATAATTATCGATCGATATCGAGACGTCGGGGATCGTGGAGAAAAATCGTTCAGGACTTTTCTCTTCGACGCGTTTCACGATACACTCACCTTTTGTTAATTTCAAGCCGTTAATTCTTGGACACTCTGTATACAAACTGCGAGAAGGCTCGACCGATTGGTTATGGCCTGGCCGCACGGAATATCGTTTCCCAAGGCGAGAGACAGAGAAAACCGACGAGGAGACCTCCTCATTCCCTTCATTCTCTCCTTCACGCACTGTCTTCGTCTTTTACTCTCTTTCAGGAGCGCGCTTACCGTGCGCGGTACAGCGGAGACTTATCCTTCTGTTCTGTTGCTCTCCACCTCTCAGCAGGCTCCGCACATTACGTTTGACGTGCTTTCGTATATTCGTTAACCCCGCGGTACAAACGCGAACCTCTGGTAACCGAAAAATTGTTGGAATCCAATAAATTTTCATTAATTCAAAAAAATGTTGATTTTCCTTTCAATCAAGCGGGAATAGTTTTCCTTTCCTTTAATGACAATGACGTAAATTCTAGAAAATCCCAAAAATTCGGAAACTAACAGTTTTTCGTTGTTTTTCATTTTTTTTTCCATTTTAACGAAACTTTTTCGAGTTTCTTTACGATTTTTTGGAAGCTTCAGCAGCCTGTGGGAAAACATATAGATCACATGCGTGAAAGTTCAAGGAGAGAAATCCTCGTGCGGCGCTTATATCACGCACGAGCCGTGGCCGAGCAAGGGAGATTTATAAAAGTGGGTAAAAAAGGAGAGGAAAAAGTGCGATTGCAATCATGATTTTTCATTTGGTTAAAGATTCGTTTTTTCAGTCGTCTCTCTATGCTTTTTGTTTTTTATTTTCCGGTCGCGCCACAGGAACTCGTCTCGAGGCTCGTTCCGTTCTACCGTTGTTTCTCTTTCTCGCCCATTTGTTTCTTCTTCTTGCCTCGTACTTGTTCTTGTTCGTTTTGTATTTAGTTATTTTATTGCGTTCTTCGGGGGACTCGCTATGTTAAAGGCCCTTTCTCTCGTGCCTTGCGACTAATGGCGGAATAAGTACGGTAGTCGCACGCGTCATTTACGACCTCTGCTCTCACGTGGATCATCATCATCATGACCATTGCACAAATACATATATATTTGTGATATCTCTTCATCCTTATGCCAAGAGAGTCCTCCCCGTGTATGTACTCGCTTTTATATATTTATTGCTTTCCTCGTGCTATATGACTCGACATTAAGGTCGCATTTATAACCTCCAATGGACCGCTCGCTCCTCCGCTGCAATTCACATATTCAGCGAGCCAAATGACGTTCCACACTTGAACCTTCATTACGAAAAACTCTGCTCAATCTTTCAATATCTTTTTTGACTTCCTTGCGATGTCAGAAAAATGAAAAAAGCGCCGAAGACTTCATTCGGGAACCATGAAGCATTATCGAGGCTTTGACAACAAAAAATTGACATTAAATTTGGCGTTTCTTCTCGGCACAGCTCGTTCGAGCTTGATTTGCTGTCATTTGTCGTTGTTTTTTCTTGGGAAAATGAACGATTTCGAACGTCGTTCTTGGAGTGAAATGTTTTTTTTTCTCTCCTCGAGTGATTTTTTTTCTTCCTTTTTCATCGAGACAGTCTCCGTGAAATTGATGATGTGACGATTCAAGTCTCTTTTGTTAAATGTTTTATACCCTCGTTGAGAATCCTGTTGAAAATATTCCCATGGGAAAGCCGGACGAGTTTTGACTACACGCCAGACAATTTCGATGCTATATAACGTTTCGTGGTCACCCTCATATGCCACGAGCAGGAAAATGGATACGGGGATATAGATATACAAATAATAGATATTATATTCGCGTCTATACACTCCGATTGTCATGCACAGAAGGCAAAGAGGCATACGCTCGTTGCACAATGATGTTATCGACTGGGATTTAACGCGTCGTATGTAGAACGAAGAGAGAGAGAGAGAGGGAGAAAAAAAAACTCGAGTTCAAGCGGTGGTCGATTGAAACGAATTTTTTATTGGGTGAATATATTTGTGTGGCGTTTTTTTTTCATGTAAATGCTGGTAAATGGGATCATATCTCATTACGTCCTCTCGCTGCTTGGCAAATCCTTTCATTGGACCCCACAATATGCTCTCGAGAAGCCATGAGATTCCGGTTTTTTTTTTTTCATATAACACAATGTCATACGAACTCCCATAACTCAGTGACACGTGTATAAAAAAAAATCTCACATCAGAAAAATCAAATTTCTCACACTATTTCGATAATTTTTTATTTCTTCACATTTTTTTCTTTATATCTTTATGATTCTGCCCTTTTCCCGATCTTTCATGCTTATTGTATAATAACCTCGAACACCCAGAAGATAAAATTGAGATTGCTTTTTTCAAGTTTTGTTTGAGCCTCCTTTGTCACACTTTTTATTAACAATTTTTTTCATCATTCAACCGTTGAGGAAAAATTGGTCGGAATTGTGTCGACGTTCTCTAGGACGTGGTTTTCGTTTACAAAAATTAACGTGCTGTCGTTTTTGTCCAAAAGAAATTAAAAAAATTGTTTTTTTTTCTTGGAAATTTCAATTATTTTTTATTTTTTGAAATCACATTCGTAATCGTCCAATGCACAATCATCTGTGATTACAAATTTATTGCTCAGAGTCGAATTGGAGAATATCTGGGCTGTTTTATTTATTGATCAATTTATTTATTCAGGGTAATGTGTTATATGCTCGAAACTTATTTAACATAATGATACGTCCTGCATAATTTACGCACATGTGTGCGCGTGGAACGGAGAGACCCTTGTGGGAGCCCCTATTCGAACGGGGCCACTCGACGATCTTGCTATCCTCGACGATTTTCAGTTGCTGCAATTACATCTTCATGCTGGTAGCACGATGTATATACATGTATACGTTTATGTAGATTACACGAATGAAATGTTCTCGGCACTCTTTTGGTGCTTGGCACACGTGCCCCTGTTTTAAGGCTCATATAAAATTGCTCCAATGTATTCGTTCGCCAATCACAATTTAACGATTACGTTCAAACAGACTGCATTTTTTGTCTTTCTCACTTTACTCGCTGGTGCTTAACAATTGCCACTAAACTTTAGAGAAGAATAAACACAAAGAAATGTTGAAGGATAAATGTTGAATAACGAGCTCAAGTAGCACGCAAATACTCAACATTATTAACTCGATAATTGATCCAATGTAAACCGAACAGAAAAAAAACCAATACAATTCTATGCTCGCGCATTTTTATTAATTTTTTTCGCCGAGTGCATACTTCGAGATTGTAATTATAATCGTTGCTACCGAAGAGTGAAACTCGTACGAGTTCAATTCGTGTTTCACAATCCCTCGCCCATTATTCGTTGCGCAAGAAATGAACGAAATTATATGATGATGATTATTTCATTATCCTCTGCAAGGAAGAATAATGACGAGAAAAAAATGATAAGTATCCGGGGCTCGTTATGAGCGAAAGTCTCTTTGCTTCTCGTTTATCGTTGCAATTTAAATGCAAATTTGGCGAAATTGGGGGGTTCTCGTAAAGCCAATCGCTACTTTATTCGAATGAAAATGCATTTTTGATAACAAATGCATTTGCAGGACTCGATATGCTCAATGATTCGGTGGTGGTAAATTTTTCATTCACTAATTACAAATCGATTGTTTCAAATCGATTTTTATTATGATTTTTATAATCGAAATTTGTTAATTCACAAAAATGTACTCTCACGTCATGTGTGAGTGTGCAGTTTATACATCGTGCATGCTACGTTCACGTCAAGTCCGTGGAGATGCTCGTACTCGAAGCTCTTCAGCTATGCTAATAGAATGGACCGGCTGCTCGAGGATAGAAGTCAGTGTTGCCCCATAAGTTTATCATATACACGCGGCAGAAGAAACCCCGAGGTGCCTGTCCACGCGTGCATATTTTCTTACTCTCATCTTCACCTTTTATCCTTCCAGACACTTTATACGAGGCCAGATAGACACATGATTAAGCTTAATGCGTATACATTCTGTCATAGGAACATGTTACGCCGATAAATTGACTCGCCGTGCTCGAGGTTTCATCGAAATATCGATTTTGCTCTTCGCAAAGCTTTTTCTTAACGAGAAAAAACTTGTTTGTTTAAATAATGTTACAAAAGGTTGGATCATTATTGAATCGCACGAGATACTCAAGAAATTGAGAAACAAACGAACCTCGAATTTACCTTGAGATAATTAAATGATGCGGAATGAATAATTCATGAGGATTATGAATCAGGATTGAAAAATGAACGATTCCTAGCGATCATTATTCACCGAAATTTCCAATCGGGTCTACACGCGATCATCAATTACGACGTAATTGATCGGGCGGTCGAGGGAGGCTAGAAAATCTTTACAAACTCGAATTTCAATCTCGTTTTCATTGTATACCGCGCGGGGAATATACACGTCGCTGTAAAAGCCTCAACATAGCCTCCTCGTCGTAACAATGTTGAATCGTTTGGAGAGAAGTTCTCACTCGTGACAAATGATAAATACATATGGGAGAGTGTATCGCGTTGCCCCCCCATAGAGCTATCCGTGGTAAAGCACACACCGCGCGCGGTTATAATGTATCGGGCGAGAGTCGGGTGAGCGTGCACGAGGGTTCGATGAATGATTTATGAAACGGTATCGCGCCCTTTTTATCGCTCGCCACAGTTTGTTAAGGTGGCGGGGGCAAGAGATTGCCTCCGGGTGAAAAACAAGCATATCTGTATACATGCCCAGTCGCGTATGTATATATAGACGACGCTCCATCTCTCGCGCTGCTCTTCCTAGCGCTCTTTCGTTGGCCAGCCTGTGGCCAGAGGATGTAAGCCATTCCTTGTAATTGCATGGCCTCAGAGACCAAAAGAGAGACAGAAGAGAACACCAAACAATATGGAGGTTCTCGAAGGATAATAGATACGATACACGAGCCCCATAGACCGTACGAAAAACTGACTACATGAATCAACTCATTGCTGAACAAGAATATTTCATAAATCCGTTAATTAACCGCTTGGGGTTAATTGGAAGGCCGAAAAAAAGGCTCATGATTTTTATTTTGACACCTAGCTCGTTTATTTTCATCCCATTATTCAGTCAAAATGACAATGGACTTTTGTCGAGGAAGATTTGCGGTGACAGTAGTTGCTTGAGACTCGATCGTCAGTAATGAAAATTTTGATTGGATTTTGATTGGATCTTTATAGTTATCGGCGGAACTCGCTTCCGGGTGGACGAAAATTTAGACTGATAAGAAAAAAATGTTTCTCAATGGAGTAAATAATCGTTAAGAAATGTTTCGATATCGTGAGTTTGAAACGAGTCACGATTTTTCACCGAGTCATGTCTTGGAAGTAAGACAAATGTGTCTATTTCTTTACCTTTACTTGGATGCAAATGATGTGACAAGCCTTAGCTTTTCGGAGCTACGCGATGCATCGTTATATTTGACGTTTCGCTACTGATCGAGTCTTAAACGAGGGAAACTATGAGACTCGTAATTTGCTTCGAAGTGGGTTGAATCGTCGATAATATTTACCACTGGAGTCCTGAGCCAGGCAAATCGTGACTTGAATATGTTTGGGTGATCGTGATATTGGTCTTTGACGTCCATTCAGCAAGCGTTTCCCTCCATTAACTAAATTCTATTCGTCCTGCTAGAACAATATGCACCACGAATCAATTTCACGTTCAATAATTTTGAAAAATCACATTTTTTTACTTTTTTTTTTGCTATTCTTAGATGCCAGTGATCGCCGTTCGATTGCAGGCGAACAGCTTCACGAGAAATCCTCTCTGTATATTTTTCTGAACAACTCTATAAATACGTGCATGGATTTTTATATAAATTCCGCTATAAATAGACATACTCGAATGCACCCAATGCAATGTTTCGTAGCCACAGCAAGTATATGTATAAGTTGTAGGAAAGAAGATCCTCATAACACTCTGCAGGGAAATTCTGCATTGGCTTGTGTGGGAATTGAAAATAATAGGGTTGGCAACAGCAGCCACGAAGCGATATAGGCACAAGCTCGTCGTACCTTAGCGTCGAGGTTTCTTATTCCATCTTTCTCCAGCATGAGCCCTCGATCCTCTCAATAGTGGCTCTCGATCTCTCGTCGACGCCTCTTATAACCGTATAGCGCCCCCTTCAATTGCCCCAGACCAGTTAGTACATCAGGGTCGCGTGCAGGCGTACATACCTTATTATAAACCCGAGAGAGAATCTTTTATCTCTCCCATATACAGCGTCGGTATCGTTATATATATTAACCCAGACTTTGATAATCCAATCTCACTTATTATGAAAATGTGAAACATCCTTGTCGAGCATACGCGATACGAAATTTTTATAAAAATGAAACACTCTGCAAACTACGATTAAATAAGTTTCTCACTTCCGTTGGCTTACGAGAAAAAAAAGGATCGATTGAGATTTTTGATTGGAGGCTTTTGGCGAACGGACGTAGTTCCTTAATTTTTATTCCAACCGATCGTCAGCCCTCGTGTTCTCGACGACTTTTTATCCTTGAAACATAAATACTGCACAGACATCTACTATTTTTTGTTGCGCTCACGGAGAGATTCTTTGCTGGATAATAAAAAAATGGCTCAAACGGAGAAAAATGGCTCGTGCGCGATTCCATAAATTCAATGGAATCTCATTTATTCGACTGGCTTACCGTTCGTGATATTTTTTATATAACTGTAGATGTGCTCTCTCTTGCTCGCTGCTGATACATATTCGAGGATCATGGCCTCCTCGGGAGCAGGAACACGAGCCAACTACCAAATGGCTCTTTCGAGAGTCGTTCTATGTACCATATTACGTTTATACATACATGTGCTTGTAGAGCATGTTAGAAAGAGTAGTACACGAGAGTTCAAGGTTTATATTCGCACGACGAAACTGACCGACTTATCGTTAAAAGCTGGTCGTTCAATCCCACATCGAAAACCTTACGTTTCGGTCAGTTTCGTCGAATCTGGTGCATTATCAAGTTTATTCAACTTGACGGGTTGTGCGGGAGGGGGTATACACAAAAGTGCTTTCGCGACCATCGCAACTCCAAACTGCACAGAATCACGTACGTCCTCGGCCTCGCAGTCACGGAAGCGCGAGACCTATTCTAATATTCTTCCCTTTCTCTATGCCTATTTTTATACATCTTCGTACCATTATGTATGTATCTATCAGGTACAATACTATTCGAAAGTTTTGGAACACCGTTGTTCAGCAACTTCTCTTCGTACTTGAAGAAATCGGCGAGACTATGGGGAACCCCATGCCAACTTCATTTTTCGGGTCGATTGGAAATTTTTATTAATGAAAAACTTGAAGAAAAATCGTGTTGTTACTACGTATCCCTAAATTTGTTAAAATTCAAAACTTTTAGACGAAATTTACGCGTCGAATAAACTCATTTGTTTCTGAAGATTTTTTTTATGAATCGACTGTTTTGCATTGGACTGTAACGGACACATGTGCGTGGTGCACGATCGTTGTTGACCTCGCTGTGTGATCGAAGCTAAAGGCTTAGAATCCGTAGTTTCAATCGCGAAAGCCTCTTCAGGAAAAGCCCCGATCGTAACTCTTTGCCAGAAGCCACCCCGAGCAGGTACTTTCGATAAACGAAATAAAGATCGACGCTACTCCGGAAGGCATAGGAAAAATTTAGTGGAATTCTCCAATTGCATTTATATCGAGTAACGAGTTTTCCATTATTCAGGTGCTTCGCAGTAGCATCGGGTAGATGGTTGAATTTTGCTGAGGAGAATAGTCCTGGGACGTTGTACTTTCTGACGTAATATTAACGAGAAATCGAAGTAATTGGCGATAGCCGATCAGGAGAAAAGTTGATAAAGATTAAGTAGAGTGACAGCATACGATTCGCTGTCGCACTCATTCCTCAGTATTTCTCATCAACAGAGCATCGTAGACAAAAAGAGTGCAAACACTTGTCTCTTTAGAATTTTGTGTGTTTGTCCGGCTCTCAAGTTGCAAGCTTCGCGTTTAAGGAGATGTCACAATAATGCCAGCAGTAATGGAGCCTCCACTGTATCTCTTTATTCTCCTTAAGAGAGTGTAAACTTACAGGTGAATGGAAAATAATTCATCCTCGTACGCCTCTTCCTTCATTATCTTATTCGTCATCTGTTGCGCACTTTATTTCGGTCCCTTTAAATTTGTGCACGACACACACACACACACTTGAGAAAATACCAAATGGTCGAATTCTCGTACTTGTTCCCCGCCTCCCTCTCGCTTTCCTCAGGCTGCAGTACATAATGCACATGTGTGCAGGGAGCACGTGCGCGAGTTGCAGTCACGAGAGGCCACTTTTCTCGAAATAATAATGGCGCACATGTACGCCGGCCAGAAATTCGTGCGTATGTGTGCTGCCAAGGCATTCATTCTTTCCTGTTCTCCCGACTTGTCTCTCGTCTTTGGATTTACCCTCCTGACTCTGCATGGGGCCGTTCTTCGCTCTCCCCAATTTTTTCATCTTCCTCTCCATTTACATATGTATAATAATCCATACGTGCATAATGATATATACGTGTATATGCGTGTGTAACATCAACGCCCTTTCCAGCTCCTGGCTTGAGTTATGATCGAATAAATCTGCCTAATCGAGAAAAAGAAAGAGCCGCTCTACCCTCTGCCTTTTCCCCCCTCGTTTACGAGCTCCCCTGTCCACCGAGCAACTCAAATTTGTAAATAGAAACCGACCCTTAAATTCTACATGTACCCACCGAAAGATCCATCGTTCACGTGCGGCTCCGTTGCCCACAGAGCCTGCTGTCCCAGAGATCTACTCCCCCACATTTCTCGAGTACGTGTACACACATCGTGCAACGAGAGACTTCTACCGAATAATGTGCTACGGAACAAGATTCACGATCTGATCCATGCGCAGCATCCGTTTACTCGCCGTCATCCCTTTTTCTTCCTCGTCGTGTAAATAAAAACCATGATCTTGTTTTGGGGCTTTTGGATAAACTTTTTTAAACACTCGCGCCTGGACTCTCGCGTTTTTTTGGTGATTATGGTAATTGATGGAAAAAATTGTTTCGACATTCATTTTTTTATCGTACTTTCTGCTTTTTTCTCTTTCTCGAGGAAAGAGTAAACAGAGAACTCGCAGCCGATTCTTTGATCGATCTCTAGACTCTAGTCTCTTTCCGGCGTTGCTTACAGAATTCTGTACGATGTAATCATTCTTTTCGAACATCGTTGTATATGTAACGACCGGAGGAAATTCATGGTTGTTATTTTGTTTATGTATAGCTGCGTGTACGGTACGTTTCCGTACAAGAAGGACCCCGTATCGTGCCCCGAGACGTGGGAGTTGACCAGAACGGGCGTGATCCTCGTAGGACTGACCAGACCAAGCGTGCACGCTTCTTTACACTGACTTATTTCTATATATACAAAGTTACTAATGTATACGGTACTCGTATGTGGTCTAGCCACTGATGTGCAGGCGATTTCGTGCAAAATCGAACACACGTGTAGTTTCTATTTAAACAAATTTATTATTCGGCAGTCGCTCGAAATTTGAATCCAGGCAAGAGGCTGCAAAGTCGAATGAACTCTTTCGAATCCGCGATCGAGAAACTTGGCATTCGTTCATTATTGTGTAAGTTTACCGACGCCAGAGTTTAGTCATATTCAAAAAAATTGCAACGAAATTGAGGGAACTGGCTCGAGTTTGATTTTCCGTTGATTATGCATCGAATTTTGATATTACGAGTAGAAAAGATTTGTTGCATGGAATCACCTGTGTGAGCATCGAGCTGCTCGAGACTAGTCATGGGTCAGTGAATCCCCGTTTCCTAGTCACGTATCTGAATATGCTGCGAGGTGTACCCCGTAGCAACGACGCCAGGCTCGAGAACCTCTCGCGAAGACATTGAATAGGACTGGGCTTTGGTGAACCCGTAGTCGCAGAGAGAGAGAGAGAGAGAGAGAGAGAGAGATAGAGCGAGGGAGAGCGAGCTGTGGGGCTCTACGGACTCACATTTTTTCCCCTCGCCCCTCTCTGCGCCTCGCTCATTTTTTCTTTATTTTATTTTATTCTTATGGTTGTTTTTTTTTCTGTTCCTCTTTCTTTCTCCCAACTCCGATTCCTCGAGCTTGCACACGTCCCAGGGACAAGATTTACAGCGAGAAAATATATTGCTATGCGATGTGCCTTCGTATAATAAACTCCGCGAACGATATATAAACGTTGTGGCATCCCATCCGTGACAGTGAAAAATTTCGACCTCTTTTGCCGAATAAAAATCCTATTAAACGAAATTTCACCCTACGATTTTATTTATTCTCGCGGGCTCTAAATTTTTTGCTCCTCGTTAAACGCGTTTTTCTCTTTCTCACTTGCTCTCCTTATTATCCTCCTTTGCGGAAATGATATCAATACAAATATTCATTATTCCATTATATTCGTAAACGAATTTGATCCTCGTGAGAATTTATGACTTGTGACCTCTTCTCGCACACCTGCACAAAGGATACGGAACCAACAGCCACTCGTTGTTCAATTAAGTTCTATTCATAAACGCACCAGCAGCGAATACACTCGCACATACTTGGATCTATAACTTACTATATTCATCTCGCTTTTATTTGACTCTTTCACGCTCTCTTTTTCTCTCTTTCTCACCGTCAACTTGAATGCCTGGTAAAGGATGTTCGAGCACGAATGGCAACTTTGAAGATGTTACATTGTCAACTTGGCTGACTCGAGCTCGATGAAAGAAAACTTATGAAGCGTTTAACACTTTTATGTAGCCAAATCCTCCTTCGACCTGCTGAATAAACACACACACACACACACGCGTCTCAACAACCTGGTCGATTAAAGCCTCGTGCATTAAATTCTTCGGTTGCCGGCTCATTGTGCCACGTGACAACCATCAAAACTCAACATGTGGTCTTGTCCACATAGCCATTTGGACTCAACTACCGTAACCAAGGCTTTCAAGGCCCCGCGAGGTTTTTTCTCCTTTTACGTTAAATCGATCGTCGCATAAATGTCTAGAAATCGTTGTGCGATAAACAAGAGATTGAGGGAAAAACGATTCATGTGGTTTCATGTTTTTTTCATCGAGACGTTTCACTTCCCATTGCGTTCGCGCAACTTGTATATGAAAGGGTGCAGCTCGAGGGAGGCTTTTATCAGACCGAGACGTCGATCGATCGGTCAACACCCCAGCAGTAAACTCGTTACATGTCCAAGAGCTCACCGAAAGCTTTCCAGCTCGCTTGTCCTCACGTTCACAGTTTTTTTTTTTTTTTAGCAATTCGCGTTGATTCGACTTCGTCGCTATATGGTCAAGTTCGCCCTTATGCAGAGACTTGCGCTCCATCATTCTCTTTTCTGAATTACTCGGACGATCCGCCATTCAGCAGAAAAAATAAATAAATAAAAATTGCGTTTGTAGTTTATGGTGGGAAAAGCGAGAGACTTTACCAGAATGTCTTTATGAAACGACTCCTTCGGGCCTAATAAACAGCTCGTTTCAGGGCCTCGGAGCACGTCGGTTTCGTACTGCTTAGAAGTTTCATGCAGACTCACGCAACGAACACGATCTTTCAACTCTTTTATGGGTTCATTCAAGAATCCCACACAGCAAAATCAACAAAAGAAATTCTAGCGATTCGGATATACTCTGGAGATCCTACAAGATGCGGACAGACTTTTCATATTACATTCCTACGATTCTCACTGCGATACCATAAACCATAAACTACCCCCGTAAAATCAGTGATAACTCTCTTTATTATTTTTTTCTTGGTTTCACCTCCGAACATGCAGCAAATGGTCTCACGTGCATAAACCATGGATAGATATTATTCCAGACGTAGATATGACTTTAAAACTGCACTAGCACGCACTCACATGTCGTCATCGACGCGTCTCGACTCACTGCGTTTCCTCAGCGGGCGCCACTCGGTCCCGGATCAACCAACTACATAGCAGACTGCCTTTTCCCTGTGTTTAAGGCCAATTATACAGAATCGCGGTAGCCGCGAGAGCTTGCTCCGTTATACACCGCGAGTTGCCTTTCGATAAACACGAAAGCGATGCGTATTAGTCGACATAATAGTATCCCCGAGTGCATCTTAAGCTCGTATGCAGATGCGATGCTTCGCGCGTCTTCAACACTCTCTCACGATCGCCGCCTGCTGCCTCGACGTTCGGGCGGATCCCCGTGTATTTTCCACGCTGAATAAATAAAAGTATTGAAAAATGACTTTACAGGAACGCAGCCACGTGCAATTGTACGCGCGATTACATATGCGTGAAGCTAAAAAATACGTGCTGGAGGAGCGATCTCGGAAAATATATCGCCAAGAATGTGCACGAAGGGCCGAGACACCTCGCGATTATTTATTCAGCAAATTTCACGTTTTTGTCAAAATCCTTATAATTATCCCAGTCGATACTGATAAGAATAGCATTTTTCGGTTATCATCAAGTTTGACCTTCCCGGGAACTAAGAAATTAATCAGCGAATTGAATTGACAGATTGATTTATATATTGGAGCATTTTTGTGGCATTCTCTAAATCCTAATCACAACATTATCCTTCCTTACTTTTTGGCTCGCTTTTCTGGCTACGCTTCAAGTAAAGAATCGATTTCTGCCTCGGATCTTGGCTTCATAACGCACCACTTTCATAGCCAAGGTCAAGTGGTCTCTCGAACATGAACTTCTCACGTACGTTTCAACTTTAACGCACTCAACTTTCTCACACCCGAGCATCGTGCCTGCTGCTGCGTCCACTTGTGCCGAGTTGCCCTTGCCCTCTTTCCCCTCTCTAAGGTTCAGTGCTAAATCCTCATCCTGCGAGACTCCCTTAATGACAGGAATTATCCTTCCAAGTTACATTTCCTTTTCATTATTTTGTTTTTATTTTTCTTTTGCATTCACTATTCGTATATGTTAATGCCGAGGTGTCCGGCGAGTTATTACAAAGACGAATGCAACCACGAGGAGAGGAAAATGCGCGTAGCTCAACAGCTGCAAGCTCCCCGATAGCTTCGCGTGACGGACATCCACACCGGACGCGTTCCAGGCCCACTTTCCGCGCCTAAGTGTACTTCCCCGTACTCCACAACTCGTACATGCCTTCGCCATTCCTCTCCTCTTTCACTCACCCTTCGACAAGCAACATTTGCACCAACTTGCATCGAAAACTTCAATTTTATCGAAGGTCTTGTCCCCTCCGGTCATTCAGCCCTTCGCCTCACCGCCAAGCAACTTTTTTGCTCGCGTTATACTTCGCTGCAGGATGCACATCGATGAGCACACAATCTTTAAATTTTCTACGGTGCAATTTAATGCATTTTTTTCCTTTTATACGTTCGGAAAACCCTGACAATCATTCCCGCAACGAATCGCAATGTATTTTTCCCTCCAGACGAGACCAACGAGACTTGTGACTTCTCAACGTTGTCGGAATCGGAGAAAAATTCTGGCCACGTAGACGCAATTACGAATATAAAAGAAACAACTTTTTGTCGCATTCCAAAAATTACTCGAGTCACTCGCGTTTCGGACTCTTTCGCTCTTCACAAACGCATCAAGTCAAAAAATTACATTGCGTACGACGCTGGCCAGACGCGACTGTGTACCATGGCACGCGTTTACACACGAATCATACATTTTTATATACGCGACCATCAAAGAATATGACGGAAAAAAAACTCGTTCCGTGTCCGTGCGACCACCGGAAACTCCATTTTTTTATATTCACTCATCATCCTTTCGAGATGAAGAATCGAGGATAGTAAGACTTTTTTGCGTTCCCTGGTGTCGAGTGTTCATGCTCCCGGAACAAGCATACGTAAGTACATTCGTCGAAACACACAAGGAAGAAATAAATAGGTGGGAATTTGAACCAACGTTCGAAATTTTTGCACTTTTTCTCGATTCACTAATTTTCCATTTTTTTTAACATTAAAAATTTACCGATTCGAGGTGATTACAAAACGAAGGGAATAGACAAACATTTGCAGTATTTCGTCTCCGCAATTCACGAGAAATATGAAGAAATTTTATTTATTTATCGTTGAAACGGAATTTCGCGGAAGTTTTTACCATGAAAGCTGCTGAAACTTGTACATCTTTTTTGTCAAATGCGTTCTTTGAATTCGCACTAATTTTATTGTAATAAAAGAAACCGTTGTGGGGGAGATTCTTGCTGCTTATTCTTGAGTCAAGATTCCTTGAGGACGTTCACGTCTGTGTATGTGTTTTTTTTTCATGCTGGATATAATAAAATATAGGAGCACGCGTGCGTGCTTAAAAAGCATGCTGTATTTATACGCGAGTTACGTAGAGAGTGTTCTATATGTGAATACATAGGAACGAAGGGGAACGCCGAGTGCGCGGTGGTCTTTTCTTACGGGGAGGAGACACGCACGGTGCGTATGCCGGATCTAACGAGCCGTACTCGACGTAAATCTAATGTCCGCGATCTTTTCTCATCTTATTGAAAAAAGGGTGTAAGTTTAAAGTTTTTAGAGCAACAGCAGCTCGCTGAGTCAGCCTTTACGTTTGCTAGTTCGGAATCTTACCCACAAAGACACACACAACCCCATGTAGCCGCGTTCGTAACTGCGTCTAAATTTAAATAATGTATTTTAACTACTGCACTCCACGAGTATATTTGTTTGTCTGTCTCGCGTGCCTTTCCACAAACTTTCGTACGCACGTTATCGTATATACACTCGATTCCCACTTACCTCGTTGTTACACGTTGGCACCAAGTACCATCGCGGCTAATGAAAACAGACGCGCTGGTCGAAAAGTCAAGAGGATCATATCTTGAGTGTTTTTTTTTCTGTTTATATTTTTTATATATTTTGACGACTGTGAATTAATGGTGAAGGTGTTGGAGGAAGATTTTATTATCGAAAACTGGGAAAAAGCGAATTACGTTATAAAGTCGAGAATCGCGATGAGTGTGAAGAAAAAAAAAACGAGGAAGTTAACCGCTGTGTGTCGAGGATTCGACGAAATCGTAGAAATCTTGAAAAATATAATAAATTTTCTACCATTCGCCGCGCGGGACACAACTTTCCAACATGCGAACTAATTGCAGTTGATTTTCCAAAGTTGGCAGAGTTGGCGCTTTTATCTCTCGGCTATCGCGAAAAGAAAAAAGAACTCTTTCTTTCTTAATTTCGTGCTGTGGATTTCGTGTCGAGGCTGATGCGTGTTGAGGAAGTTTATCGAGAAAGTCTGATGCTTTAATTAACGAATTATTGCGATACACGCCAAAGTCGAACTCGAAATTGCCATGTACGTGTATAGACAACATTTGCGATTGTTTAATTGTTGGAAAAAAAGAAGACGCCCCGTGTATATGCTTTTCTTTTGATTATATACGCGAACGCGTTTGCGGCACGTTATTGCATTAGTTTCGCCTTGTGATTTTTCATAACCGAGGACAATCCCAATTAAACAGTTGAAAGTGGCGTAACTTTCCCTCAGCTCATCCTATACATCTATATTCATCCTCCCCGAGGAACCAAACCGCGCACCGGAGCTCCAATTATTCAGCGCAAATGCATTCCGATAAGCTTTTACGAAATTCACGAGGCGTGTCTTTTTCATAGTTATACAAGCAATTAAAATACTGCAATAGCCAGAAATACCAATTTATTTGATCCAACCAAATTAATTCATTTTGATGCGCGCAAATGTGCACATATTCAATTCGTTACAGTTTTTCCAATCATTTTTGTGACGAATAAAAGAAAAATAATGAGTTCATAGTGAATGGAATATTTGGAAATCGTAAAATCCGAAATTTCTTTAATTAAAATCTCATCGAAATGATGAAATTATTGAGATTTGAGAAAACAATAATTTCAGATTTTTTCGAGAGGTGCTGCGCTTTTGTTTACTGTTCATTTATACATTTCGTATATATTTTCATATTTATAAAAAAGTGTACGAAGGTGCTGGGTGTACGAGTTATCCCATGACGAAACTAGATTGTGTGAACATTGTATGTATATAATCGAAAGTTGGCATCGTGACCACAGAGAGCAAGATTTACGTATATGGGATTTGTGGGTGAGAACATGAGAAAAAAAAATGGCGCGAAAAGGGAGACTGGATAAGATCGAAAAGCTTTTCGTTACATAAATATTTGATACAATAAATTCACTTGTATAATATACATATATTTTCAACGTATTTATACATGTCCGTGTATGTGTGATGAATCGAATTACGAGAGACTCGACTCTCACCTCTTTCTTATCTGCAAATATCTCTCATACGTAAAATGCTCTTATAAAATCATTTCTTTCGACTCGTATATTTTCACCTTCGATCTCTACACTCGTATACTCTCTTTACACGCTTTATAAAAAAAATCTTGCTCACCAATACCTCTGCAAATATGAATGCTTTTCAACTAAGATGTATGAGTGAAAGCCTCCGGAGAGGAAAGATGAAAGGATGCTGCAAGACTGCTGCCTATGAAACCACGTAACAGCAGATCGTCGTACTAGCAAATATCCTTCGAGAATCTTGTGCATAATTGTTTCACGTCCTCGTTTCGTCGTTAATGATACTCGATGGAATTTCAGCTCGAATTGATTGACAAAATTCATTCTTTTTTTTCAATTTCGTTGAATAATTTTTAGTTGAGTAATTTTTAGTGATAATTACGAGATTTCTGATGAATTTTGATAATGGTCGAGTGAGCGTTGCTCGGTCAATTTTGGACATTGATGAATATTTTTTCGATCCGAAAGTCGAGACTTCTCGAAGGCACACTGGCATTTGTAAACGCTGGAACAGTGGAACGGTAAACGCCGTGCAGCAGTATCGCAAAATCTGCGGAAGCATTCTCTCAGACAAACCGACAGGTGGCTTATCCTCGATCTCATCCCTCAAATCGGGAGATCGAGGGAGTGAGAGGACAGGGACTACGAAGAGCAAATCTTCGGAGAATTGAGTCTGGCCTCTCTCATAGTACGCTCCGAATTTTGTAAAGAGGAAACGCCGTGAGCGCCTTCGTGATGCTCTCGCGAGCTATGAAATGATGCTCTTCCGGTCGTCATATCGTCGTCCTCGTCGTTGGATTCTCGATTCTTCTTCTCTTCCACGAAACGTTCTGTCCAGACGCTCTCACTTACACATACAAATACGTATATATTGCCTTTTTTCACAACGTATACGTAACATACTCTGCTCGTGTCCTCCCGATCGTTCGACAGTCGGCCTTGTGCGAAAACATCTGGCAAAAACGAGATGAGAAAGAAGTATGAGTTCAGAGTAAAAGGATATGAGAAAGGAAAGCCCGCGAAGAAGAATAAGAATTTATTGAAATTTGGTGATAACATTCTTTAGAATCAAATACGATGACACAACTTTTTTTAAATTTTTCGTCTCCATAGTTGTCGAATAATTGGAGTTTACAATATGCAAAAGATATACCTATATATATGTGATTCCTATGCTTATGCATGTAAACTCTAGTGTCTTAATTACTCAAAAACTATGTAGAAGGAAAATATTTAAAAAATTGTATATTCATGTTTAATACTAAAGAATATACTCACGAAATTTCATTACATTCTAATCATTTGGAATTTTTCTGTAATTATAACATGGCAACATTATTGTGTGTAGACACCCTCCTTGATTTCTTCTTAAAGAGTCGGTAACGTATATTGTTAATATTTTATTGAGGAGTTCAAAGTTAATAAAATTTAATAAAATTTGAACTTGACAATTGATTGAGAAATCGGGACATTGGTAAATAAATTTGTCGATTATATCAATGACGTTTATAATCGTTTTCTTGCCAACATCCTCGCTCCTTGGATTCGAAAAATGGCCAACAAAAGGCTCAGCCTCTTTAAAATTGATCGAGCAGCTTAATTTTGCGGACGTGTGCGTTATGCGCGAAATAAAAAGTGAAGAAAATGAAAGCGATTCGGAAGAAATATTAAACAAATGAAGGAAAAAATGTAGTGAGAAATAGCGGCGAGTCGGAGGAAAGTATACCAGGGACCGGTCAGAGTATAACGCCTACGCCTTTCTCGCGGATAATACGAGAGCAAACCATCTCTTTTGCACATTTCTTCTCTTTCTTTTGCTTTCTCATTCTCTCTCGTTGGCACTGGCGACACTGCCGGCTTCAAGAACTTATCCTCTGTTACCTCTTAAGGTTCTCTCCTTCTCTCGCGATATATCGCACCTTGCCACCGCTGCACAACGTCTCTCCTCGCTATTTCACACGCAAACGCGGACCAAGACGAGTTTCATTTGCACACATAATGCTGCTGCTGCGAGCGTAACGCTTTCTGTATGTACTAATTCTCTCCACCTACCTACTTGTCTCGGTGCAAAACTTTTTCGTTAATTATTATTATTACTATCTTTTTCAATAATTGAATGAACGATCGTGCAATATTACAGACTCTTTTTAATGTTTTTACTTTTTTTTTTACATGAAAACAAAAAAACATGAAAATTACGAGTTTTTTATGTTTATATTTGAATTTTTACAATTCAGCATTTATTTCGGAATTATCGTCATCATTATTGTCGGCCAGAATTGACTTTGTATTTTTTTCAAAAATTGTTTTGGTATTTTTTTGAAAAACTTTGAATATCTTGTAAAATTTACTGTTATTATTATTCCGTTTATTCGAGATACATTTGTATGAGAATTCTTACTGCATATCGATTCTTCGAACACAGCATCTCACGCCCACATTATAATACTTCTACTTGTATTTCTGCGCGCACAGACATGGCAATAGTTTTCTTCAAGTATCCGAGAGAGAGAGAGAGAGCGAGAGAGAGGCAGACCTTTCGCATCGGCAATACTAATCCCCTCTGCTTTTTTTTTCTCTTTTGAAACATTGGCAGACTAGACTGTTCCTCGTTACAACGACGCGGCATAAATATCGATACAGAATGCAAAATTGCACTCTCTGTTCTCCATAGACTGTATATCTTGCTTTATTTCTTATCAATTGTTCCTACGATCGGAGATGCAAATAATTTCAGAATTGAAGCGATTTGGAAAAAGAAATCAATGGTTTTCATTCTCTCGCTTCGTGATCCAATTAATTAACGCTAATTGCAGGAGTTTATGTCGATGTTTTTTACTCGAGACGATATAGAATTGTGAAAATTCTTACGAACGCTATTCCGATCGAATTTCTTACATTTTTTCGATTTTCAAAATGGTTTTTTCTTTCTTTGGATCAAGTAAATTTATTTTTGGTGTTTCCTCGTCCTGGTAGACTGGTGGGTCGTTTCCTGCTTCGAAATATGTAGGGGAAATGAAATCTTACTAATTTTGTGTGTTTACGGTATTTGGAATCCGACGGAGGAGGCTGGTTTGGCGATAATGTCCGAGAGTGTAGAGGATAATCATTGGTAGTGCGCGGAGGGCGCACGCGGTTATTTCTATTTCTTGGGTATTCCGTATACGAGGCAAAAAGCTCGTGCAAGATATTCCAACATTTATACTGTACTGCTATGTATATGTGTCTATAAATTGCACGCTATAGTACAACGGACCGTAAGTGAGTACGGTCGTTCGTATAACGGCAATGACCCGGCGCTGGCCTTGTGTTTTCTTTCATCTTTTCTCCTCCTTCTTTTACCTCTCGCGACTCCCACCTCACGAGACTGCTACACGTTTGAATATAAAGAAACACCGCAACCATAGCCTAACTCGGTTTTTCTCTCTCTCGCTCTTTTAACTCCCCCGCAACTTTTATTTTTATGTTCCTCGCTGCCTCTCAATCCGTCGATCTCACTCACTCTCTTTTTACCAGCATCTCTGACATTTTCGATGTTCCTCGTCCATAGTTAATTCGTTAGGGACCGCTATAGTCGATGATTATAAGTATTTCGGTCTTTTCTCAAATGGTCATTCGATTTTTTCGAATCTTTGAGTTTTTTCGGGATTTCTTGGAATCGTGATTCGTGAAATAATTTGCCAAATCGTATATTCGTGTGGACTGCATTTGTATTTGATTTCATCGCTAATGATTGGAATTAATGGGGAAAACTGTGCCTCGAGTGAATCATCGAGCGAAGAATTGTTATTCCATTTCGATAATCAAGGTGATTAAGATTTCTCTCATCCGGCGAGATATTACATTTCATGGACCGATACGTTAAATGCACACGAGCACGTTTGAATGCAGACAGATCGCGAGGAATGAGCGACATGGACGGAAATCGTTACAGCTGCTCCTCTCTCCACTATTTCAAGTCGTTCGCACACTCACACTGACACGTATAAACATATAAAAGAGTGTTGGTACTGTAACTTTTCCTACAGGTATATTACTCGAGCTAATGACGTAGTAATGAGCGACCATCTGTAAAACGAAAGCTCAGCCAAGCATTGCTCCTGAGTTATATCGGGTACGGTATTCCGGTGCAAACCTCCGGTCTAAATACGACAAATTAAGCAGAAAAAATAATCAACAACAACGTATCGAAGTCTGCTGTAAAAAATAAAAATGAAAAATAATAATTAGATCGCAAACTCGATGAATTTTCATCGTTCTGGCAATCGGACACTCAGCTGGTGAATCGAACGAAGGATAATCAACAATAAAAAATCAGCAATAGTCAATTTGTCCATCAAAAGAAGTTCAAGTTTACGAAAATTCTTTTTTCCCAGTACATTTTTGAACATTCCTCTCTAACCTCGTATACGACTATTTCTCAGATCGTTAAAACTCGACTATGCAACTGTACTTCGTAATTACAGCAAACAATAGATACAGACGGCGATTCACGAGGATCTATCTATGTAGAGAATCGTGGATATAATAATAGAGTAGGATTACTAAAAGGTACAGACAGTGTCACTCGTGCTAATGATTCACTCAATCGTCCCTCGCCCTCGCGATCCGTTCGAGAGCAGGGCGAGAAATCTTCATAATCATAATCATTACATGTCATGTATACACATAAATCTATATATACAGATATGTATGTGTGTGGAATGAAGAGAGCAATGTACGCGGGCAACGGTGGATTGAATAATAGCGTCAATGTGCCAACGTCCAGTGCCCTCGTCGAGGAGCTAACATTATACGAGCTTATAGAACACAAGAGCAACACAAATTGTTCGTTTCTCTGTGCTTCACACTTTTGCCTTGTCCGTGTAGCTCTGCTCATGCATTTGTGGCGGTTCGTCGTTCCTATGTGCTTGTGGACGATGATAGGCTCGCGCGAACTCGGTACGTCGTACTCATTACCACATAAAGTTTCTGGCTTCGAGACAAGACGACTGCATGCCCCTCTCCTCTCAATTGCCATCGTTCACGTACGACACTCTTATGAACTGGTCCAGATTCGCTTTTAGACATCCGTGTGCCACGAAATTGTATTGATGCTTTTGAAGTACGCAGCCCGAACTTTTGCTGGCTGCTGCAACGAGCTCGGGCTGTTTTTTTTTGTAATTTATAGTTTAAAAATATTTTTTACGTTATTTTGCTGTAAGGATTTCGTTTCAAACGTTCGGTGAGTTTTCTTTCGTAAATGGCATCCGAATGCCTTGGAAAACGGAAAGCCAGTTTTTTAATAACTCGTGAAAAAATGCTGAATGTCGAAAAACAATGGAATCTCGATTGAGATCGAGTTGATCGTTTTGACTCTCAACTGAATAACTTGTAACGAGAGAGATGAACAATAAGCAAGTGTGGCGACACGCGTCTCGGGCACGAATAGTTAGCACAGTCTAGATTAATTTGGGTCAGCAATTTGATTCTCCGAGCAGCGTGGCGAGCTCATAACGTTCTGTTGTTTTCGAGATGCGTTTCTACATGCTCCTGCATGCACCATCTTTGGATCTCGATCCTTTACACATTTTGCTATCTCGTTAACGTTTTCAAGACTTACCTTTAATCGTTGTGTGCTTCATACTGTGTGCCAACTCACAACGAGGTTATTCAAGTTCCTGTAAATACGAGCCACCTTTATGCTCGTCGGAGGAACAACGCGTTCTACCGCGAAAATATTGGAGACGGTGGATAAATATGTAGGTGACTGCATCAGTTTTCCGTTTACCGTTTCGCTACTTATTAAACTCGACGAATATAGACACACCATTTACATTTTGGTGGACGCGAGACTATGGCGGATTGATTAATCGAAAAATAGCCTCAGCTTTCCAAACAAAAAGTTCAAATTTTCGAAAAATTCGCGGCATTTTCTCAATTAATAATTAAACACCGGGTAATTAGTTCTCGGTGTTTGGAATATTCTCTTTCAAAGGCCAGTGGGGTGACCGGCATGTTTACCGTCACGATTTCCTCAAATGCGGTTGCATATTGGAATATTCTAATTCGACGAGGATGATAATTGGAAATTGTCCATTTTCTCGTCCAATATTCCTCCTTCACTTGTTTCGGCTTAGCCATTAGTTTGTGGCTTCGCATGGAATACGTAACCAAACTCACCACCGCGCAGCAACATCGTAATTGTCTTTGCGAAACGGCGTTGTCTGGGCTTTTGCAACGCCCACGCGCATCCCTTGAGCGGATAATCATGCGGCTCGAGAGTTGCGTTACATAGGCGGCGCGCGTATATGCCAGAGCGAGAAACTGCGTGATTGAAGGGAAAAGAGAGGAGGAGTTAAAATACAGGAAGAAAAGAGCATATGCACGAGCTTCAACGACCTCGTGACGTGTAAATTATTCACTTGATATCTCACATTTGTCTTTCGCCTCAGATCCCCACGTGCACAAAATCCTCTTAATTGATCAATTAGTATCCGGCTTATTAATGTTGGCGCGAGACAAAAATTACAATTCACGAATAATGCTCGTACGACCGCGGGTTTTTACTTCAAAAGCTTGAAAATTCTTCATGTTTCGTTAAATTCATAAATTCTTTAGTTTTTCCAATCGATGAAAATACACAACCGAGTCCTTCGAAAATTCATTACGAATATATTGTGATTTCCCATGAAATATCCCATGCATAGAGATTTCGTTTACAAATTTTATTTCAACGATGATTTTTTTTACGATCGAATTACCAGGCCAATTTTCTATGAGCAGCCAGTAAAATCGTTTAAAATATTCATCGACAGAACTAATTCCGATCAAAGGTCATCGTCGATGATCGGAATGTGCAACGGAATAAAAACTCGACATTATATATAATTTGAAACGTGAATTACATTCCAATCGATATTATATATTATTGATAAAGAAATAAATGGAAAAAATGCATTGATCTGCGGTAACAGAGCGAAACGTTATTTTTTTCACTTTGTTTATATTCCATAACGTGCTCCAGAGGCACGATTTCGTTGCTGTACGCTTTGCAACGTGAGTGCATTCACTATATATGATACACGATGAACACGTGCCGCTGATATTTCCATTGTTGGCTCGTATATTGTCTGCGAGTACATTTGTTGGATAAACTAAACGCGTCGTTCCCAGAGGAATAATATTAATCGCGTTTTTTCTCTTCCATCGTTCTCTCGTCTATTCTGATTTGAGAAAAATATAGGAGCAACAACTATCGTAATTGTGTGTGCCTTCCTGCATCCCAAAATATATCGCACAACATTCATTTCTCGTTTTTTTAATGGCTCGAATTTCAATTTTCTGTCAATTCAACAACGAGAGTGTTTTCATACTCGGCTTTTCGAAAGATCGACGAAAATATCAGTTTTTCAAAATCTTCTAAAATTGACCGAGCATTTTAAATAGAATTCACGAGTCTCTTGTAGTTTCCACGTCTATCAAGATGGAACCGCCAAATACAAAAAAAATTAGAATTAAATTCGTAAATTTTTTGAAAGTTGGCGCCGCCACAAGATTTTTGCGCTCAACTATAATTTATATTTATATAATTTAAATAATATTTATAATTTTTATTAGAAATCATGGTCTTCTCAAATTTGTTAAAAATCGCGCCGCGGGTAGTTTTCTTGACGAAAGCTCCTCGCTTCTTATTTCGGGATAGTCGTACCAGACGATTTTTGTTTTCCGGCTCTTTCCGTTCTATAACAAACACATTCTCGCGCAAGAACGTCGTAATGTGAGATCTTGAAGGCGATATGGTGTGAGGTCGTTCCTAATAGCTATATGAAAACCTCAGGAGCGTGTCTTTTAGATGCTCCAACGTGTACATGCGTATGAAACTGTACGTATGAAATAATGTAGTAACAACTTAGTGTTACTCCAGCTCGCTCGAGTTTCCGGGTCCGTAACTATACTTCTCTCTACCGTTTTCCTTTCCATTGTATACTCTCGAATGGATGCCACGCTTCTGCGTCCTTTTCTCATTAATTTACTTACCCACCGGCATTATCCATTTCAACAAAATCTACAAATTTTTCGTAACAACAGCGACGATAATTATTACGATTATTAGTCGGGCAGCACGTCAGTTTCCACTGGATTTTTCCAGCGCCTGTTGCTCCGCAATAAATCATATTCGACTTTCATTTGTAACGGGGGATTTTGAAGCTTTCAATATTTCCGGACGATCGTTCCTCGTTCACAAAGAGATTGTGACGTTATGCTTTACCGAATATCCAGAAAAATTCCAACGAATAGGGAAAACGAAAAAAAAAAACGAGATGGACGGAGAAACGAAAAACAAAAAGTTCTCGAAAGCCAATTGGAGTCCGATTCTTTATGTTTGATGGTTCGTAGCGGCAGCAGAGTATGAAAACTATAAATGAAAAACGTCAGTCATCACTCGTGTATAGAGGGAATAACTTATATTCGTATATGTCCGCGTCCGCATGTATAAGCCAGACTGCGATCGATTCTGGAATGCAGATCGCGAGATTCCTCAATTTTTTACTTTCTCTCTCGTTCTCGCTCATTCGTTGAGGGAATTCCCGATTGTTTGGCTGAAACGAAAGTTTGCTGCAAATTACGATGAACCAAGGGGATTTATCGTGATTTGCCGAGTAAATGAGGGGGAGGTTGGGTCAGGGGAGGGGGCAGGCGCCGATTGAGTACTCGTCTCGGATCCATGTCGGAATAACAAGGTATTAAAAAAATTGGTAGAATTTTGCACACGCGAAATTGACGGTGCGCGTGTATAATAATTAATACGCCAATCAACGAGAATCTGATACGCGGCTTTCAGATATTTATTTAACATGTTTGTATATATGCATATATTCATAAATGTGTTTCACATTGTGACTACGTTTCCCTTTGGCTCTAATTATTGGCGTCAATTAATTCACCTTCACGAAATGATAAAAGCGCGCTAATTAACCGTTACGCTTTAAACGCGCGCTTTCCATCAGCTCTGAGGCGCGTGCCACCACTTCTTCGGCGATCATATACAGACGCGTCAAAATAGGGCATGCGAGACCTTTTTTTCTTTCATTACAACTCCATCACATTTACATACTGTTTTTCGATCTCGTTTACACCGGAAATCGCGATTAATCGCAGTCGCCCATGACAAGTAGCACTCTGACATACAAATGTGACAATTTTATCATTTTTCCATCGGCACCCCGCCGTTGGCCATTTAGAAATTACTCCACGTTGCGATATCGAAAGACTTTCCAACGATTCTAATCGATTTATGGAAATTCTGCTCATTGCAATCGGGCAGAAGATTTTTTTTTTCAAATAAACTTTTTTCTCCAATTTTTATCGGAAAAATTATTTTATTTTTTTTCTGTATCTCCCACAATGTTTTTTCTGCTATTATTATAAAATTGCGATGTTTATTAAGTTGTCCTTGTACTGAGACGCAAGTGAACGCAGACAACTATGAAAAATGTCGTAGTAATTGATGCGCTGGGCCAGGTGAGCTCCACACTATTTCCATCAACACCTTCATATATTTATCCGTTTTTCTTTCTTGTTTTTTCATGCATATAGATGAATAACTTGGGGATTACCAGTCTGAAGTCTGTAACACAAAGCCTCGCGTGGTTTAACAGTCCACCATATAGACACACGTTGGTTATAATATACCGTAGCAAGAGTTTCATCTCTCGGGATGCAAACTGTCCACCGTCGTCTCGTCTTACCTTCTTATTCTCATGTCTCTGTGACAAACCACATTATATTACGCTAAACGTCCGAGGATTAAGAAAACGGAGCGATGTAATGCGATATATATATATATATGCATGCATGTATACGTCGTACAACCAAACAGACAATATCAAAAAAATATCCTGACTAATAAAATGACTGAAAAACGATTTTTTAATTTTTTTTGGATCTCAATCCATCAAAATTTTTAAGGCGTCCCAATTACGAATGAAAAATTCTGAAAAAAATCAAGGATTATCTTTAGACTGCACATTTGGAGCGAGAATTAAAAATTTATTTTTTTTCCTATTTTTAATATTTTTCTTTCCAACAAATATTAAGCAAGGCGATAACAAGCCCTGTTCAGGGGTTGAAGATTGAAATCAACAATTCGCTGAATATTTCCCGTTTGCTCTCATGTTTATCGACGTTGAATTCATAAGATTTCTGCAGAACTGAATAAATATTTCAAATGAATTCGACAATTTGACGTCCGGTCAATTTTTCGGCGTCTGAAAATTGTATTAAGTGTCGTTAATTAAAAGGAATTAATCTATGTGTAATTATAATATTCAGGGCGGGGTCAGATTCGAATAAATGAAGGAATCTCGAATTTGTTATAAACATGAAATTCACAGTTGGAAAAAGATCATTTCCTTGAAAAATGAATAAATGTATATCTGGGTGGCAAGAGATAAGTATGCTTCAAAAACACATATTTGGCGTGTAAAAATTGCGATCTTGTATAACGAGTGGTAGCGCTCTGCTTGCCAAGATTTCTAACTAAATATCGCACGGTTTGCTGATTCACCGACTCGGCCTTAATCACCCCAACGGTGTGTATATACGCGAGGATGAAAAATTAAAAGGAAAAAATGTATATTCTCCAATTTATTAGAGAAAGCGCAAACTCGTGAGTCGTCATTAAAAATGGAAATAAAATGAAAAAAATTAGTTTAATGGTGACGCGATTGACGCGCGAGTCGAGGCTCTGGATCCTGCTCCCCTAATTTTTAACCAGTCGGTCGCTCTCGTCACTTTTCCACGTATAATCGTGTATCTTATGCGCGCACAGTCGAAACGGCCACAGGCAAATCTTCAGACAAAACGACACAGCCTTGAGAAACTAGTTAATAAAAAAAAATAAAACACTTTACTCCCGGACACGCGATCCAGAACTGCCTTGGTGCACGGTTCATCATATCCCTACCGAGCTATTTACGAGCCTATTAAATAATCGTCGAGTTTTTAATTATCAAATTTACGAGAATTACTCGTTTCGTTCGATAATTAAATGATTTATTGTGGATAATTAGCGACAGACTTTGTAACGTACAGACCAAATGACATTTAGAGCTTCGTTCACGAAGAGATAATTGGATCCTACGTAAAATGATGAAAACAGTGTCAACAGATGTCGGAATGGGAAAGTTGAAAATGCATTTCTACAGAGCGGACAATACCGAAAATGTTTTGCCAGAACCAAATCATTTGCGTCTTCAATTTACCGGAGGTACAAAGGCACAATTTAAAAATTGCTTCTACACAAGAAATGGACCAGCATTTGGCAGAGTGTTTAGGAGCAGTTTAGGAAGGGGAAGGAAGACTTAGTTTGCTCTCGACTCGCAGGTTAATATCGTTTCGCTCGCTTCTCATTCTCATCCCCGCACCCTGCCCCACCGATTATACACGTTTGCTCGGATTAATGAATGCGGAGGAGCGGTGAGGGACGATCTTTCAATGTGTGTGCCTGCACCAACCGTTTCGAATCATTCTCTATGGGGTTCTACAGTCTTAATGCTTGTATATGTGGATTTAGTAGGCGGCTGTTGTGCAGCTTGGCTCTATAATAATACACACATATATATACATACATATAAACGATTTAGCTCAACCGGAGACAATCTTTTCCCACGCCCTTATGACACATACATAATATCCTTTCTTCTTTCTCCTCTCGGCGTCTTCTCTCGTCTTCCCGCACATGTGTGACTGTAACGCGCTTCAATTCGTTTTCTCCTTTGCCGCGCGCGACCGTTGCAACGAATTTAATTTTCGAATAGTAATGAGTTCGTTTAATGTTGTTACTCTTTGTGGGATGTTAAAACGGAAGGAATGAGATTCAATAAGTTTTTTATGAGCAGCGTGGAAAAGTATTTTTCAACTGAGACTCTTCATGGGGAAGACAAAAATTGAAGAATTACTTATTCATTCTAATTGTGATTGACACATTAATCTGATGACTTATGGGACAATTAATTACCCTATTACGGGGTCCCCTGATTAACAGCTTTTGGTGGAACAAATTTGTCGATCCGATCATTTAGTTTGAGAGTAATTAATGAGTCCGGTGTCGGGAAAGTTTCCGAATGCCTTAGTTTCGCAGTTTTTTGCTCACTCCTTCTGGTTTTTTGGAGTTTTCATAATCAGAACTTAAGGGAATGCGACTTTATCGTAGATCATTCTCTTCGTTATGAAAAAACCAAGAAAATGATGTAAATTAAACTTAATTATCGCGTACCGGGGTCATTTTATGCTGCGGGAAAGATTGGGGTGACCGGCCATGGGGTTTACGCGCGAAAAAAATTGATTGGGGTTTCCAAGGTTAATAACAAAGCTAACGACTGTAATGAATAAGTTATGAGAATGATGAAATATTGTTTTATCGACTTGGCTGTGCACTGGCTTTTATTCTTTATTGCCAAAACGACGACTGGAGTTTTCAACCGGCGATATAGCGTTCTATGGGGATTGGCAGGAGGAAAGGTGCAGAGGGGGATGCAAGGACAGGAGGTTGAATATTTCTGTGGATTGCGTGACCGAGGAAGCGACGTGCTGGAGTTATTCGCCAGCGCGCAGTCCCACTGAGGGATGTCCCCTTTGNAGTACGTATCTACGTATGTATTTTTTCTCACGTAAATACATACATTTACGTAACATAGTGAATCCTATACCAAGTATGATTCCATTGTTATCCAGCGGGACATTTTTCATGGTCAAATAATTTCGGACTCTGTTGATTCTATTTTATTTTCTTTAGAAAACTCTCCCGACGTTAAATTAGTCTCCAGACTAATGAATTGAACAAGGCAAATAAAAAAACGATTACGCTCATTTCCTGAGGGATTTGTTTTATCAGTACGAATGATTATCACGGAAATAACAGCCGGAAGAGATTTTATGATTATTCGGCATAGATTTGATTAATGGAAATTAGAAACCTGCCATGCCCTTTAAGGGTCGTCATAAATAACAACCCTCACTCTCCTTAACCACATAAATTACTACAGAGCCTTATTACTCTTCATCGAATTCTCAGTACACGTTTCGTCTTTGTAAATTCCACGAAGCCTACAAACTTGTACGTCTGCGTGTCTCCTCCTCGCTAATTGCACTTTCCTTTACTGTATACCCCGCCACCGCGCTACTTATTACCCATTTTCGTTCCTAATTACTCTTCGACGAGAGCACACCGACGTTATATATCTATACACGTGCGCCAATGCGTCAGATACGTTTATCGTTTCTTCGGCCATTTTACCTACCGGTACATCACGAAGTTGTATTAACAGAGACAGCCTCGTCTTTACGTCGTTGTCGCGTGGAGCCTTTTTTTTCATGTCCGCAGGCATTCACGCGATCATTCACGTTCCCTCGATGAGTCTTCAACTATACACATTGTTTCAACAATCGTTAACTCTCCCTCCTTAACAGGACAGAAACATTTCAGGTACACATTCACGAATGGCCGTTCCTCTAATAGATTATTATTTTTATTAGGACATGGAACTATTCTTTTGTCGAAATTCTTCTCCCTTCTGGAAAAAACTATCATTGTCTTCATGCAGGGAATTTTAGGTTGCTGGAATTTACACTCTCGTTCTCGAGAATCAAGTCGTTCCTGAATACCAAAAATTTCATCGAAGATTTTGCAGCAAATAATTTTGTTCTCCAGCTTCGAGCAAGTCCCAAATTTTTCGCCAACCTTTTCCGCAACTGACGTTCGTTTCTGTAGATTTATCTTTTTCTCAGCACTTTTTGTCTTGATCGTTACATACATTCGAAATTTTTGAGTTTTCTGACGAGACATTAACGATCAAAGTTCAGTGCACGAAAAATAGTAAAATTTCATCAACAGTGGCGCGTACTCGTTTTGCTTTTTCGTGAAACCCTTCGCACGCGATACCGCTATAAAAATGTCAAGCCTTAGTTACACGCCCTTTTACTTCCTGATTGAAATTAAAAACAAAGAGAAACATAAACGCAAAATATCGTTCTGATAAGAAGAAAAAAAATATCACTCGCATTCAAAATGTCCATCTTTGAAATCATTATCGAAAAATTAGCATATTCGTTGAACAAAAGAATGCGGCAATAAAAAAGATTCCAGCTGTTTTAATTGGTCTCTTTTAATGATTTCGTGATCACATTAGCCACGCCGCTGTAACTTTCGCGTCCATCGTCTCGGTACTGCCGATTTCACGAGATTTCACACAGGAAGTTTACTTACTGCTCACCGTTGGGGGTCTTGGAATTTTCTTTTGAAATTTTATTTACTCCCACATAAAATTCGACCAAATGGGGATCATAGATCGCGATGGAACACAGAAAAAACTCTCATTGCTTTTTCAATTTTGAGTTCGACGACAAATTGTCAGAAAAAATTTGATTGCTCTCAAATTTTCCTCAATAATAATAAAAATAATCACAGGATATTTTTTAAATTTGGATCACGTGAAAAATTCATGGCGAAACTGAACCGAAGCGTAAGAAGAAGTTTAGAAAAAACTGTTACGTCTTTACCCACTGGAATTACAAGGCAGCGAACAAGGCAGTCAGTAAAATGAAGAAATTGTGGCGGGCCCGAACAATTAGTTCCGGCCGAAGATCCATGCCAATTATACGAACGAGGTGACTCAAGTTATCCAGAGCGCAAATCGTTTTCAATATTGTGTCGACATTCCTCGTTACGTCGTGTTCATCCGTCCGAGCAACCCTGAAAACAGTCTATTCCCTGATGTACTTCGTATTACAGCCTCATTCCGACAGACTCATTATTTAAATAACCGCGTAATGTATAAATATTAATTATGTGTGTTGGAATGAATTAAACACATTCTATGCACTTCGTAAAGAACAATGCTGAGGTGTGAGAGATTTTTATAAATCGTACACACATGCCAACTGCGTTAGCGAATAGATCGACTTAATAAATTTAATATATGTGTTAATGCATAACTCGTAATATATGCATGTGAATGGGAATCGAGTGCTGCAATCCTCGCAAGAATATTCATGTCTCATTCGAGGGAATGCATGGCGAATGAATTTTCCACTACATTGTTGTCCAATGTTTAGTATTGTGTGTAAAATGGTGTCAAAGAACTTGGAAAGCGAAATGACAAAGCGGGAAGAAAGTTCATTGAAAAGTCTGTAGGGATAAGGACTTAGTAAAAAATGAAACTCTTTTTCCTCCAATTTGTCGGTTAGGAATCGATTCGGCGATAAACGTCTGATTAATTCGGAATGAGGAATTTTTCAACATTTCCTGTGGAACGGTGAATGAGTCCGTTGATGGAAAAATACGATACCGGCATCGATACACCTTTTGTGAAGGATTGCCTATTTTCTTCCAATCATCGAGCCAACTATAGTCTCGAGAGAAATTTTTCGTTCGAACTTTCGTGGAAGAAGAATGAGGGAGACGCGGGGAAAAAAATGGATGAGAAAAAACATGTTCGTGTAAAGGAGTAGAGTGGAGACTGAGAGAGAAAAAATGGAGTAAAAATTTGAAGAAGAATTGAATGTCTATACAAGTATTCGAAGAAGAATCTCATTCCTATCGCACTTTACGCCTATCTGCGGTGGCTCTGTGGACGATAGAAAAGTGGAAAAGAAGGAGGCACAGCACACAGTAGTGTACATTATTCTTCTTGAAGGCTCGAAAGAAAAATAGAGAATGAGAGAGAAGGAAAAGGACAAAAAACGTCCCTTTCATCGAAGTGAATCGAGAAAGTGGCTGGTTGCCGTGTGCCATCGTCCAAATACGAAAGTATTAGTGACGTAACGGTGGTAGTGACTACCACACATATGCAGTAAAAACGGTATAGCCGACTCGTGTCGAGAGCGAGTTGTGACGTAGGAAAGATTGAACGGATCGTCTCCTCGTTGTCTGCTCGTTTTCTTTCTCTCTTATTTCGTCATTCCCCTTAACCTCTGTTTTTCCATCGTCTGCTTTCGCCTTTTCCCCCACTTCCCAAAAGGATAAGATAAGCTATCACTCCCAAAAGAATTTCCTTTACAATCGCTACTACGAAACATCGACGTCGACACAAAGCCCTTCTCTATCCCTTCGTGTTGTTCCGATAATCGTGTAACCATTTTCACAAGATCGAAAGATCAATCCTGGCGAGGACAAGATAAAAAAACTAAATAAGATTTCACACTAATCTCTGGACAAGCAGCTCCCAACCGAGCAGAGGATTAAAAACACAACATATGATCCTTTACGGAGGACAAGAATATCGTTGAAGGAATATTCAAATTTGATACTCGTCGATGAAACGCCAAGAGGCATAAATCCCTGAGCCGTTCAATCCATTGTGACACAGTTTTTTTTTCATAAATCAATAGATTACCGATAGCAGCATCGTTTTGAAATTTACTTCCATTGACGAAACATCGGTTTTCGATTATGCGAAATTTTTATAACGATATCCGCGATTCAAAAACATTTTTCCCTCGACTTTTCTGTACGTAGATCTCTAGAAAAATAGCTCGGAATTACATTCACATTGAAAAGAGAAGAATCGACGTTCTCACTCTTTCACGATTATATTCGCGATCGATCGAATTGTCGTGTCCCACATCGCGCACAAGAGCACAGCTAAACCTCTCATATAAATGTACTCCGTCTCGTTTATCTATTTCTGTGATCGCAAGAAATTGAGGCAAAACTCAAGCGGCTGTCACCGCGAGAAGCAATGACAGCGCGTGAAGAACGACTGTCAGAGAAAAGAGAAGAATAAAGATTGCGAACATATTCGAAAAAACGAAGAGCCAGGATCGATGGGGGAATGCGTGTATGTACGTTTTTGCATGTGTTTTGGCCTTCTGGGATTCTGGATACAATGCTAAACGTTTTTGTATCGACAACGGAGTCTCTGGAGACTTGGAAACAGGAGAAAACTATGCAACATATTACACGTCATTATTGTTGCAACAGAAGCGATCGGTCTTTCGTAATAAATGCAGCAAATACTGCACACACAGAGAGACTTATATATATGAAATCCCTTGTAACGTTTACATATATATTTCTTTAGATATTTATATATATTCGATGCAAACGGCCTTGTCTACTCGCGTCTCTCCCTCTCATTCAATTTCTCGCTGAGCTCGCACACATTCACCTCAATTCCGTCACACATGCGAGACCCAGACGCGATCGTGGGTGTCACTTACTTTCCTGCCTTGAAAAACCTTTCACCCATTGCACCTACGTTTGAAAAAGAAAATAAAAATCTCTATCTGGTGCAGCGAAACATCGCGCACACCTGGGAAATTTCCAAGCTCTCAATTTTTTATTCTCGCATCTCATTCTGTTTCCTTCTCGCTTTTTTCTTTTCGCGATTCATTATTTTTTGGTTAATGATCCGTCGTCAGCGACGCGAATTTTCCGTTGTGGCAAATGAAAATGAAAGAAAAAGCTCTGCGGATCGCTATTCATTCGCGGATGAAACATTTTTTTCACGTTTTTTTTTTATTTCATCCTTTCTCCAAGGACACTATTCCGGCTCTATACGTAGCCTCCTAAGCCCGGATAGCAGGGAATGAGAGAATCGAACGGCTCCACGTTCTCGGTTTTATTTTTCTCTTTTCTTTTTATATTCTGGGAAAACAATGACTGGGTTTGAGCTCAATCGACGTTGCGCAGTTTTCTCATTCGATCGGTGCACGAATGCTGCAGCCCATATTCGAAAAGAGTAAATATGCATCGCCCCTCTCTCTCTCTCTCTCTCTCTTTCTTCGCTACCCCTCTCTCGCTCTACCTATCGATAGATTAGATAACTCTTAACGAATGGCTATTGCCTCTTTTTGCCACTAGTATATATACACACGAATGCACAATATATAGTAGTAGTTATTCTTTGATTTCCCGCCACTCAACGAGGCATTGTGTTGCCAAGTTTCTCCGAGATAGAGTGTGTCACGCTTGCTGGTTTATGAAGGGATTTTTTTCTCTCTCTCGTTATTCACTTGTTCAATGTATGTTTGTATCTATACGTTAAAGATGTTAATTCTCACCTTTGTCTATCGTGAGCTGTCTTGCCTCTTTTTCTTAGTCTTTCTTTATATTTAACACGTGTACACCTATCGTAGGATGCAGCGAGGCATTTGCCCTGAAGAATATATACGAGGAAACATCTGATTACCGATAAGATTAATCGCTTTCTCGCACTTGCTTTGTCTTTCTGAAAAGTTTCAAGTCTTTCCTGTGCCATCTGCTTACCTTTTATTATTACTCGCTATTTTTTTTTCTTTTCTACTTTTTTCTCTTCAATCCTTGATTGATTTTTGCAACGATAACAACTAGCTATTTGCATTTAAATTGATAGACGAGTAGAATTTTATGAGGCATCGAATCTGGGCGCAAGGACACGTTGAAATGAAAGGGCTCATGGGGTTCGAGCAGAGGGAACGAAAGACGAGAGGAAATCTTGGTGACCTTCGAGCCTGGACCACCCAGCTACGAATCAAACGAATTCTCAACGACTTTAATTACCGTCTAGACACACCGCTAATTGCAAAATAATTGCGTGAATAAATATATATCCAAGCGGGCAATCCCACGCCTTAAAGCTCGCAGGAAGTCACAGTACTAGAAGATTATCACTGGACTTATTGCTACGTGCTTCGCGAACAAGGAGATCCACGTTTAGTCACCAATAAAATCGTCACGCGGAATTTCGCGTAGGAATACCTCCGACCTCTCGTCCGACCCTTCGATCGGGCATATTATAATTCCAATTATAATTACTATCATTTTTCTTTCATATTAACTTGTTTTATTTACGATTTTCATTCATTATTTCATCATTTACTACACCCTGGCTTTTTTTGCTGGTTTTTTTAAATTCATTTATTTCGTATTTCGAAAATTATTTTTCGTATGACCAACAAAACGGGTTACGAACCACCGTTGGCCTCATCGCATCTCATCTAATATTTGAATAATCACTTGCTAGAACACTCGACCATTGATATTTAATATTACGAGACCTCAGTAACCGATCATTAACCAGTTTTCTTAATGAGTTTGCAGCAGTCTTGCGAAAAACATAATTCGCTCATTTGCTTATTGTTCACATAAAAATTGACAAAAAGTTGTACTCGACACATCTAAACACGATTGCACATGGTGACAGCAACGTGCACTCACCTTTAGGCTCAACGGAATTTGCCATTGAACCGAATCTCGATAGTCACTCAATACACATTGATTTTTCGATTCGTCCAACTCGTTATTCGGTGCATTCATGTTTTAACCGTTGCAGGCATCTCTTGCATAATTCACTGCATATCGTTATAAATTTTTCTTGTTACACACTGCATACACACGTATTCGCAAATGATATCGTAACAAAATAGCGTAAACCACGTGACTACTCGCTTCCGTTGGCGGGGAAAAGCGTAGCTTACGCGCTTTTGTTTATTTATCAATTCGTTATCAGTAATATGTTACCACGTAATAATCATTTTTTTGTTAGTCATAATATCAGTAGTCACGCATTTTTTTCTTTTGAGTTGTCAACCCGAACCCCGTCCTCATTTGTGTTTCAGATCCCAATGTAAACTCGTTCAGAAGCTCTCGGACGGGAAGATCGGACTACGCTAAGAACGCATGACACACTTCTACTAACTGCTAAACAAACCGAACGAGAAAGTTTGAATCGTTCGTTAGATTTAAAAAAAANAAAAAAAAAACAAACAAAAACAAAAACAAACGACGAAAAAAAAATCAGGAAATCAGAAAAAATGTCGCGATCTCATCGTCATCAGCATCATCACCATCATCAAAGTCGTCAGACGTGGGAAACTCAACGTCAGACGAAAAAACGCGATTATTTTATTGCGGATTTGGATAAATTTTCGAAATTGAGTCGATAAAATATCGAATTTGATCCCCGGAGCCACGAGCACGAAGGATCTCTCGGATCAGACACAACTGATAAGCCAAATTGTTGTAGAAACTTTTTTCCCTCAGAGAAATAAATCCTCAGGGTTTTAACTCGGGCGTGAGAAAAACAAATGTGAAGGTCGAGACGTCGTGCCGGGAGCGTGAGCACGAAAGACCAACGACGAAAGAGAGACGATGTTGGGCGTGAGTCAGCCGAGCAATCCGCCCTCGAGTCTGCGACACTCAGCGAGCTTCTCTTGCCTTCAGCGAAGCTCGAACGGTGAGAACGCTCATCGAGCCAGAACTTCGACTTTGCCGCAACAACCGAACGTTCAATTGCCAACCAGCTCGGGTCATCATCATCACCATCATCATCATCATCATCATTACGGTGGACCCAGTTCGTTGCAACAACACACCTCGAGTTCACGCAGAACCGAAGCCAAAGTGGATAACGCAAGTCAAAATAACACTGAAAGTAGCAGCAACGATTACGGTTTCGTGAGGATAAGACCTCGTTTGAGGAGCACCAACTCTACCGTACTCCGAGAAGACACGGACAATCGTAACTGGCAAGCCAAGACTTTGTACAACGATCGAGATAACTCTTCGTCTTGCTTCGGTGGTGAGTCAGAAACGTCAGTTAAATTAAAGCAGGACAGCGGAAGCTGCGATATTGAAGCTTCCAGCGATAAGAGTCCGAGTTGTCAAGTCCGGGAGAGCCGAGATTCGGCGAAAATTCATCAAACTGGTAATCAGAATCCTCTGAGAGGAGCCCTCATCCTCTTCACGGCATCAACATCTTCCTGGTGGAAGGCGAAGCAGCGAGAAGAGCTGGCGACGTCTTCGATAACGTCGTCGTCTTCCTCGTCGGGTACGACCGAACGTAAGTTGTCAAAAAGTGGAACAGGCAACGCCATGACGCCCCCATCGTCGGGCAACGCGGTTGTTAATGACAGAAAGTGGATAACGCATAACCAGCAATCGCAGCATCACTCCATTGGCAATCCAGCAGGAAATTCATCGTCGAGCGAGCGCAAATGGTCCTCCAAGGGGGGAAGCGCGATGGTGGGTTCTACTGCGTCCGCGGGAGCGAGTTGCAACAGCGGTGCAACCAAAGACGAAAAGTGGACGAGCTTGAGCGCAACTTCGGTCTCGCCCTCGTCAACCGGTCAAGATCGCAAGTGGCGCTCGCTCGGAGCTCTTTTGCGCACTCCCAACGCTGTATCTTGCTCAGCAAGTTTGACTAATTCTCAACAATACTCCCGCAATACGGAGAATAATACTTTTGCCCATAACATGAGCATATCGATGATCGAGAACGTCGTGTCGGCTGAGAGCTCGCGAGAATGTTCGACGGTTGGACCGCCCTGGAAGTCCTTGAAATATCCAGCAACCGGACAAGCCACTTCTTATTCAGCCGGAAGACCCTCGTGGTCCGAGAAAGATTCCGGAGCCGTAAGAGAAACCGGAGAATTCGCGCGTCCGGTTAGATCAGGAAAAGTAAGCAGACGACTGTATCAAGAAAGCAGCAACGATTCGCCAGAGGCTCGATCCGAGACGTGGGAGGAGCGCAGAGGCAATAAAGGTCGCGGTGAGTCTTCCGGCGATGAAACAACCAGCTGGAAGAAGAAATCAACGAGTGGCAATGTCAGAGAATGTTGTCAAAGATCCGAGAAACAAACTGTCGGAGCTGGACTTCGAGATACGTCAACGCGCTCCAACAGAGCTCAGAGCTTCTATTTGCTCGATGATTTCTTGCGGCCCCCGCAACAACAGACACAGAAGCAGCAGCCGCAGCAACAACAGCCACAACAACAGCAACAACAACAGTCTCAGTCTCCCCCGAAAAGTAACCTCGAAGTTTGGCTACCGTCGTATTATCAACGAATCATTGGCAATCAGGAACGAAGTGCCCGATCGAGCGAACTATCGAACAAAAATTGTAACAGTGCTGGAAAGCACAGTCATCAACAAACTTCATCCTCATCCTCGTCATCCGCCTGCAACGTCAGTCAACAGCAACGAAGCAATCTGTCCAATATAACGCCACCGAGGAGACACAATTCCAGCTCGGACAGTCTCGAGGTCGCGACTAGTCCACTTCCACCTCCTGTTCCACCACCGCCACCACCGGAGATCGGTAACAGGGAAAAAGAACGTGTCGCCTCGAGCGATCAACAAAACTCTTACCGGGATAAAGACATTGCTGGAGGCAATGCCAGCGGGAATGCGGCTAGTGCAACCACCTCCGCCACAAACATCAACGTGCCGTCAGCCGCGTCGTGCCACTGTAGAATGTGCTGGGCGAGCTTGCAACAGAGATCGTTCCGCGATGAGGTAAGTCACTCTCTCTCTATTTCTGCCTCTTCGTCGTTCACCTCCGTTCCTTATCTCCGTAAGCCGCGTCATATATACACCACACCATGAATCCAAGGGAAAATGTTGTGGCGTTTGTCAGGAGTGTCAGAGTGAACGTAATGCACTGGCACAGAGCGAGGCTCCTCTCGTGGAGATGCACTATCGCACAAAATGCTTACGAGTCTGATGCGATTATCGCTGTATCCCCCGCCGCCCCACATCCATACGCGGAGCCCGGCATCCATGGATGCTCTTCGTAATCCATCGCTGATTTTCAATCGCCGTATTTTCGTCCGCCGCGTACGCAGCTTCAACGACGGCCTCGAAAGATCGGATAATTAAGATAACGAGGAGTCAAGATCCGATATAATACTCGAGATGTTTCTTTATCCCGATATTTTGGCAACGATTATCCATCCGAAAGACCTTCCGGGGTCGCGATGGCTTTTTCAAAATTAGTTACGGCGAGTATCTTATCCGGTTAAAAAGCCACGAAGATTCTCTTCGTTTTGCCGTTGCTTATCGCGATCGTTTCACTCCCACGCGCGTAATACATCGATCCAACTATTTTTTTATCTTTTTTTTTGTTTCTTGCCATTTTATGCGGGTATCAATTACCATCAGCCCCTTTGAACAGTAATTTCGGTTGAACGAAAAGCCTCTCGAATAATATTGAGCGTAAAATCGTGAAAAATAATACCGCGCAAAAAAGCTTGAAAACTGCCGTCGCACGTTTCAACCTCAATGGCACGATATTCGAGTGTGATTAAAGCCGCAGAAGTAAAGCAAACCTCGCGATGAGGTTGAAAGCAAGTTGGGGAATCCTTCGGAGTGTGTAACAGAAACGAGAATGGAGCGTGTCGCGGCAGTTGAATAGGCTCGTGAACGAGATAGCGCCCGATAGGATAATCGATCGTATCGTAAAAACTAAAGAGCCGTCGCTCACGACACTGCCTCGTTGTGTTCTTATGCTTTCCATCTCTTCCGCTTTCTACACGTTTACTTCGGCCTCCGTCATGTACATGCATCACGTAATATTTTGCAGGAAGCCGCCCCCCGTCCTCTCAAAACTTTATCCGCGACAGCTCGCGGTACGCTATCATACCAACGTCTCTGCTTATGTATACGACGTTTCATTGCTGATGATATATTCATCCCATCGATCCTCGTAAACGTTCGAATAAATCGGCCCTCTCAAGAGAGATGCATGTCTCATTCCGTATTAAATACGTGTGTCTGGCATAAGGAAAGCTTCGACGAATCACGTTCCGATGGACATAAAGAAATTTTAACTAATGATCCGTGCTGTGACGTAATCGTAAATCTTAATCTCGCAGAGACCAACAGATTTATCCTGGAGCTTTAAAAATAATAAAAATGAGAGAAAGGGCAAAGACGAAAGGTAGAGAATGAAATTTTTACATCACTATAGTGACAGATCAGCTTGTACCAGGAGAGATTTTAATCAAGCTCAATTACCAATGGCCATTGAAAAATTCATCGCATGACATAGAGAGGAGGTCGAGAGACAAGACGAACGGCGCGATATATATTCTCGGAGCTGAGCAACAAAGTGCAGAGGGTAGTCGTATTTCTATCTCTCCGATGCACCAATGGGCTATTCTATTATTAGCTAGGAGCAGGAGAAAGCGATCCATGCGTCCCAACCAAAAGGGATGCTGCAGCTAAGATGGAGAGGATGAAAAAACAAAACATGCAGAATAAGAAGAGAGGGCGGCCCGGGCAGACTCGCCGCGGCAGTGCTATATATCCGCTAACACTTGAAACATTCAAACGAATATCCGGCGAATGTTTCGTGCATTTTCTTCAGCATATACGAATCCAAGCAACATTCTACGAAATTAAAGCCCTTCGGGCGACCGTTGAACGGATCCAAGCACCGGATGTAATTAACACACGACCACGTTTTACGAATTCAAATGAGCTGTGTCAAACGCAAAACCGCGTGCCTTTTATTTCTTCCAAGTTTCAACTTATTGTTCAAGTTTTCGAAGCTAAACGTCGAAGCCCGTGTCGAGTCACGAAAGTAGAGTTTATAATTGCAACGAATATTCCGCTGGTAGCTCGACGTTCGAAACGCCCATTTAGGATGGAAAGCCAATAGGCCAGAAAGGGATAAGGAGCATTGTGAAGGAGGATACTCTGTCGAGATCCAAGTTTAAAGATACGAGAGAGGAGCCCCCGCGCGCTACGAGGATATCGCACGTCGAGATCTCTCGGTGGGTCGTTCTCTCCTTTTGGTCCACGGGCAACGTGTCCATTCGCGCAGAGAGCGTGCGTCGAAGCAGCGAGCTTGATTTATCGTCATTGAAATACACCGTGCCGTTCGGTCCGACGTAGCAGAACACACGTTACATATAAACAGCATTACCAAAGCCTCCTTCTGCTTTGCTTATATATATTCCGGCACAGTGTGTGCTTCTGCCAGCATATATTTTCAAAGCTTCGAGGAGCACCCTTGCGCGCCCGCGTTCAACGCCCGATAATGCTCTCATCTACCTGTCTTCTCGTCTTCCCGGTCTATGGAAGCCATTCCGTCCTCTTATATGGACGAATGGGGCCTTTTCATTTAGCGACCAGAGATCCAACATGTCAGAGTTTCTCTCACTCCCTCCTTTCTTTTCAAGTCATCGCATTTCGTTCCTTTCGTTTTTTCTCCTCTGACAGACAAGCCCGTCACCCTAGGCATATATTGAAAAGAGGACACCTTCGTTCAAAACCTCCTAGAAATGCGCCCATTGTGATCGCTGTTCCGCATGAAAAGGATCCGCTAGATCGGAGCAGCACCGCGCGTCCCTACTACATATGAATATCGCCAGATTCGAGCTGCTCGGCTATACACTTGATCGCCGCAACATCTACAATCGCTTCTCAGAGACCTTTGCATGACTTGCGTGTTCGAATCCTGCTCCGAATCCGGGGACCAGAGAGTTAAATGAAGAAAAATGAAAAAATAAAAAAACAAGAAAGTATTCAGTCCCTTCTCTCACCCTTCGAGACATCGAGATAAAAGAAAGACTCGATTGGTACCGAGTGAACGCGTTGTCCAGAGTGCAGGTCCATATGCTTTCTCCATTTCGTCATCGATGTTACGATCTACTCTCTCGATCTCTTCACAACGATCCGAGAGTTTGATATCTCGGAGCAGGAAAATTTGGGATCGACACAATACGCGCTCACGCGGTGCTGCTCGAAGTGGCAACTCTCTCGCATCTCTCCAAGATTTGTCCTTCGTGGCTTTAATTTTCGTCAAGTCAAATGATACACCGCGCGATGTTGGTTCTACATGAAAGAAGAAAAATCGCGTCAGCCTTGTGTCATAAGCACTCATTATCCTTTCTGACAACTCGTCAAAGCGATTTCTTCCACGATTGATCGGTTGTCCTTGCCGCTAAGCGAGCGGTTCCTCCCTGTAGAAATCAAGTTGCATGCAAATCGTTGATGTTTTTGTCTCTCACGACCTTCGAGAGTCTGCCGTGACGATAATTCGAGCAATTCGTCTCGTTTCGCATCGCAATAAGAAGTTTTTCACGATGCTTTTTGTCGGGCAACATCCGCACGATCAATCGCCGTTTGTTGATTGATTGCCGAACGATTATTATATTCGTGACCTACATTTACTTGCTTCCCAGAAAAACCACCAATCCTCGTGAGTTTCTCACCATTTTTTCGACACTTATCAAACTCAGTACCGTGCGAAATGTCATTACCAGTGTCCCTGGCACAGCACCTTTTCGCCCGAACTTACTCTCGCATGTGGAGCACTCCGCGGCGCAGACTCTCAGACTAAAATAATCTACCGGTTCCTCCAGTAAATATCCTCGAGCTCGTACACTCTAATGTGCTGGAATGACGAAGTAACGTGACTCTTTACGGTCTTATAGATAACCCCTCACGCTTAGCTACGTAAACAAATAATTTCGAACTGAAGCGACATTCCAACTGGTGCACGCCACCCAGCTACCGACCTAAATATAGTTCAACAATTTCTAGTCACTGCTCGTTGTCCCTGTCGCCGCGTACGTGCCCCCGTCCTCGTAAAGAAAATCTCCTATCTGCTATTCGATGCATCAGAATGCAGTGGAAATAAAAACTCTCCTTCCATTTTTTCATTGCACTCAAAGATTCCCATTTCCTTTTACAGCGCGCAGTGCTTGACGAAAATTCTTATGATTTTTATAATCTTTTTCCTTGGCAATCGGAGACAGTACATTGAAACAAGTTCATAGCAAGTTCCTTTTGGCCTTTGTGTCTCGTGGTTCCATAATCTTAACACTGCACAAGTCAACGCCGCAGTCTCGACATTGCGATTCGTGAACAGAAATGCCATTCGACTATTTCTGACTCGAAGCTTTCCGACCTCTCGAACTGTAAGCATCGCGGAATCTGCACGTTCTCTATGCACTCCCGGAGCTTAAATATATTCACGGATATTATTTCATGCATGGTGATGATCCAAACGCCGAGTTTCTTTCGTTCCAAACATTTCAGGTTTTTACGAAGAAAAAAAACTTCCGGTTCAAGTTAATCTGTTGATTGAATCTTGAGTAAAAATTCTCGCGACTGCAAATTCGTAAATTTTTCGATTTTCTTTATCGAGACCGGATTTTCATTCGAATACGAAAATTCTTGTAACTTTAGAAACGGCCTCAAGCGCCACCAATCTCTGTATTTTCTCCTGCTCGGTAACCGAGCTCTCGTTTGCAGAACTCTGCTTCTTTTCTACACTTGCCCAATGCAAACGCAGCTTCCTACGATCCTCTGTTTTACCGACTGTCGAACCCGCAAACCCAAAGATCTTCGCCGGTTATTTATCTTCGGAGACGAGATCTCGATCACATTGGTTTGGATCACGTCCGCCAGGTGTCGTGCTTCGTACTTGTCGTCGGAAAACTTCACAATTTACAAATTGCAGCAGTTTTCCTTATCAAAAAAAAAAATGAACTCGTCATTACGTCAATTTTTTTCGATCGTCCGAGTTTCTTCCGAATTCTAAAAATTTCTCAAGCAGATAGAAAAATGCCTGTAAACATTGGAATGCAAAAGAGTTGGACGTGCTTTTTTCGCTCCCATCGACCTCGAAATGATTTCCCACTGTTTCCCAGATCCACTCGAATCTACCGTTCAAAAAATATTCTTTTGACATGGAAACAAAGAGTGATCACTCATGCAATTTAATGCTGGATATCAAGAGCATTTAGTTCCTTTCTAAATGAGTTATTTTGCCGATCGTCAACGGTTTATTGTGACGCAACGGAATGACAAAGATTTTTATCGTCGGAACAAAGGTTCAAGGACGTAATCTTGATCCCTCCAAACGTGAGGGAAAAGGGAATAAAAGAGGAAGGTGTAGGAGAAAGAGGAAAATTACCCTTGACCCATTGCATCGCGTGCACTTTCCCCTAAAGTGCAAAACACCTTCGTTCCCACAACGAAGCTGTCGAGTTATTGTTAACCCTTTCCCGTTAAGAAAGAATTTCGTAATAAGAAGCTTCGTGAAAAATCTACAATCTTCTTGGCACAAAACTCGTTGAAAATTTTTCAAACAGCTTCCATCTTTTCATTTCATAATCCATCATGATTTTCCTGTCAGTTAAGTGGAAGTCAACGTTTCTTTAATTTATACATAAACATACGTTTTAATAGTTACCGGTTTTGCTGACGAGTGCCACTGTTGCGAGCCCAAGCTTGAGTCAATATCGCGGCATTCGACTTATAATTGCCAAGTCCCCGCGTACGTGGGACGACAAACGTTCACTCGATCGGAATCCCGACATTTATTATTGTCCCAGCCGCAATTTACGAATTTTTATAATGCAAACGAAATCGTTCGAGACATGCACCGAAAAAATTCTCCTCTCTATCGAAAAGTAAATGAAACAATAAAAAAGCGAACACGTTCGGGACTCTTAATCGGTTCGCAACAAGTTCATTTGTTGCACGAGATTGATTGATGAGCAAAATAGGAAGTGATACGGAAAAATAACTACAACCACTTTCCCTACGATCGCTTTACCGTTTAATGGTCACTGCTCGCAGGGTACACACATAAGTAATAAAATATGATATAAAGGACGTGACGCGCGGAACTATGTGGGTTGCGGTAGGTCCGGACAGACAGACAGTCGCTTGTTCGGTTTACGTAACCCACCGACGAGAAGTCCAACTTTTCTTAACCATTATATATATCCGCTAAATATTATGCCAACGCCCGTTCTTGTACATTGCGATTCTGTACGTAACATGTGTTCGAGCATACCTGTGCTTGAAATATGTGAATACACGGCGTTGCATAGTTGGTACTCAAAATTTTCAGGGCGAGTAGATCGAGCTGCATAGAAAATTCTTCAGACATTTTCATCTCCGACAAACTGTCAATGACGCGGACTAAAGAATTTTTATCAAAACCACGAAATGTGGACAGCATGCATTCTGCCCGTGATAGTTCAACGCAAAAATGTGCATCGAAATATTTCTGAGGAGCGTAGACACGAGTCTTGAGACGACCTGTACGTCCACAAATCTTACAACGCGGATCTCTATTGCGCCAATAACTGGGCAAGGTAAAAAGCCCACATTCGTCTCGTTACATATATATATCGGACGTCGAGACTTTGTAGTTTTCGACTAATCCCCAGGGCGAAATTATATCCACTGTCGAATCAGCTGGCCCAACAAATTCTCACTCGAGCACTTGTTCGAGGTCGGTTGCAACGTTTTAATTAGAAAGAGGCTTTTCATTAGGAATATAACTTTGTCCAACGTTTCGAAATATTTCATCCGGCCTATAATTTCTGAAAATTTTTCCTGGATTTTTCTTTTTCGGTTTTTTGTCTTTTTACGTAAAAAAAAACGTTCAGATGTTTTAAACTTTGCAATTAATTCGCGATGACGATGAACAAACTCGTTGACAAGCTCAATCCGCAAGTGTATTTCCTCTATTCCACTTTAATCTCCCTGGAACTTATGGACGGAAGCAGAGCATGTTTTCCTACATTTTGTTCGCTCAAGCCGTTGAAAAATCTTTGGCGCTCTGCCACTTGATGCATCAGACGAAATATCGAATAAGAAAAGCCGTAAATTAGAGTTGAATGAAAAGCGCTGCCAGACGCATCGAAGGAGGTGAGAAATTTGGAATTGAAATTCGAACCGATCAAACTTTTTAATGAAATTTTTTTGTTGGCCTCGTATCCATCGATGTACGTTGTAAATATCTCCTTAATGTTTTTACTCGTATATTCATATTTCGTCAGGATTTCGTCGATGTTGAGAAATTGCTGGTACAAAAAAATAAAGATAAAATACGTGGAGGTAAGGTTGCCTATTCTAAGCTGCGGAGAAGCGAACCCAGATACGATAAATCACGTATTATATGTTTTTTAAATCGATACTTGCGCAATTTTCGGCATCGAACCAGAACCGTTTTTGCCACAGCTGTTTCTCGGCTACATTCTGTGCAATGGGATCAGCTTATCCTTTTATTTCCGCGGGGAGTTACCAATCTGGTCAAACCACATATTACACATAATACGGGGATAAATATATACGTCCGAGAGCTCGGGACCAGGGTAGCCGAGCAAAAGGAAGTGTCTACGGAATTCGGCATCAGAATATAGAAATAAAAAAGAGATTGGCTACGAAATTGGAATAATTATTTTTGTGGTTCGATACGTTGGGGAAAGATATGCGGGCGTGCCGGAGCAGAGACCGAGCCCTCGACGAGTCAAGCTCATGTCCACAGCATTTTCCAAGTGCCATAGAAACTTGTAACAGCCAAGAAACAAAGTTATAAATGTAGCTGGAAAATTTATAGTCGATCGCCGCGTTAGACAAAACGCGAGATACGATCAAGATTGAGCTTTAATGGCGAAACAAAACGTTCGAACCGACGCGTTCACTATCGCGAGGAGATAGCACGCGCGTACCAACACTCTCTCCATCGAATTACCGTTGAAATGCCAATTTTTTTTATTCATTTGTTTCCACATTTTATCCAATTTATTCCGTTCCGGATTGCCAGTCGACCGAACAATCGATACACTGCATACTTGGCTTGCAGTCCGAAGGATCGATAAAGTTTTCACCAAGTGGCCTCGTGGGTTTGCACTCAAACTTTAACTCGTTTTTTTTTTCTTACATTCCTCCATTTACTCACAAAATCCTAGCGCGTAAAGAAAAAAAAACTAGACTTCTCAAACTTTCCATGATTACAGAATATATTTTTTATTTTTATTTTTTCATTAGAAATTGCATCCCTGGCACATTAAACTTCGGTCAAGTACACACTGGTTGAAGCTTGGAAAAAAATCTCATTAAAAGTTAGCTCGATGAAGAATGAATGCAACGATATCGCTGGTTTAATGTTCCCAGAGTGAAATGAAAGATTTTATTTTCAACCTATTATGACTTTCATTATTATTCCGTTTGTAGGATCAAAACAGATGCTTTGAAGAGGAGGGTGCAAGAAACCGGATTGCGATGTCAAATGAATTATTCTTTATCGAGGTGTCCTTATTATATTCGCTCGACAACAGAAGCAGCTTTGTGTTTCCGTCGTTTTCACTTGCTACGTCTCTAAATCTTTTGTGCTCCGTTTAACGTTTAATGAAAACCCTTGACATTTCGGATAAAGGAGAGATAGGGAGGTCGACATGGAAAGGACATTTTATATGTACGAATCCTGATATACATGACAATAATTCGTCACATATTTATACATCGAAATGTGTACTCTATATGTAAATATATGTGCCCGGGAGTTATATATACAAAATATAGTCGAAACGATGACGTTTCAGCCCCCCTACAAATTTCCTTTTCATAAGGATATCCCGGACGTTGGCTCGAGCAATGAAACGCAGAAAAGAGAAGAAACAAAAAGACACTCGGAGGCTGAGCTCGAACGACACGAGGATTATGAGGGAGTGAATCGGGGATAGCAGCGGTGCACACGAAAAACTGCCAGCTATGACTGAAGAAAAGTATCGGATCTCGAAATGCTAGAGTTGAAAAATATGCTGTTGTGAATCGATGTACATATTTGTATGAGTGTAAATATAGCCGAAAGAGAGGAAGAGAAAATCTCGTAAAAGCATGCCAGCGAAGAGTAGACAAAAGGGCCAAATCCGAATAACAGAATGTGCTGAGCGAAATATATGCTGAAAGATGAAAAATCGAATCGTGCGAAATGAAATTGTGCAGCGAATACAAATATTATGAAAATTCAATCCTCGTTGCATTGGGATCCTGTTTTCTCAACTATCTCGTACAAAATTCATTCGCGTTACATTTTCAACGTCTGGTTTCAGCATTTTTCTCTACCGACACGATTCTCTCCGATGGTTTGTTAAGACGCGATTTTCGAATTGGCAGGTTCCTTTTTTTTCTTATTCCTTTCGCTGCATTTTGACGATGCACACTTTGCCACGATGCTCTCCACGTTTGGGTTTCAACACGAGCAACAAAATCGAATCTTCTTTGTTGTAAAGACACGCGGAGGTGAGTGCTGGGGCTGAGAAGTGCTTAATGTCCGAGAAAAAATGTCGAAAACTGGAGCGTTTGAGTACCGATTCGTAGGGCTTCATATTTGAAAAGTCTTTCCCCGATAATGCCCGTAATGACGATAAATCGTAACAATGTTTTATGAAACTGTATGAAAAATAATGAAAAGACGAAGAAAATAAATTAGAATTTCGTGAAGGGAATAAAATTAATCGAGGCTCGTGAGCGTGGCGATTAAACTTTGACGAAGAGAATTCGAGAGCCGACAACAAGCGAGCCGCGCCACAAATTCTAAAGTGGCGGAAGGAAAATAGTGAATGAGACGGTAACAAACAGAAATCAGTTGGTTACGTACGGAGATGTAGAGGTGAGGAGAAGAGATGAAAAGCCAAGATATAGAAAGGATGCAAGTGGCGCGCGAGAGGAACGAAAATTGGTGAGAAATTGGGCGAGAATCTGTGGCAAAATGGTTACGTACACCTGGACTGTTAGAGTGAATTTCTATGCTATAGGGTGTACGTCAACATGTGTGTGTGTGTGTGTATATCTGTGAAAGAATTAGATGAAGGAGAAAACGAGGGAAAGAGTGAAACGGGCGAAGGAGGACGCTTGGCGAAAAAAAGTAAGCGAGAGAAATAAGAAGAGCAGAAAGCGAGGAGAAGGGTAGTCTGCGGAGTAACGGCGAGACACAAGGGAAGGTAGAGTACAGTTGGATACTGAATTTCTTCGTACCATACATGCCATCGACGTCTATAGATGAATGTAGAAAAGTGTATGTAGCTTCGCACATAGTACGACGAGAATAAAAAAACCTACAAGTGAGGGAGAGAGAGAGGGAGAGAGAGAGAGAGTGAGAGGAGAAGATAAAAAAGAGTAAGAGTTATGAGGGATGACACGACGATGGCAAAGGGTGGGAAAGGGGTTGAGGGGTAGAAAGCAAGAAGAAAAATGAAGTGGAACACATTTGGAAGGTTGGTAGGTGCAAGGGAGACAAAAAGATGGTGGATTGTTGAGAAGGGAGCGAAGGGAGAAGAGCAGAGGACCGAAGAGGGACCTGCGCGCGAATTTCCCGCGTTCGGGCCAACCTCATATTGATCCCACCCCCTTCGCGCGGTGTTTCTGCTGCTGCTGCTACGACTACGACTAGGTGGTGGTAGTCGTTGGTAGTGGTGGTGGTAGTGGTGGTGCTCCCAACGAGAGCAACCCCCTGCGCACCCTGACTCCCCTGGCTGCTTGCCTGCCTGCCTGACTGCCTGCACGAGTTCATCAGACACAGAATCGCGGTATCGCGGGATACGGAAGGTCCACGGTCGACGATTACGACTGCGACGACGAAATAAGAACGAAAGGCGCACGAGAAAGACATTTTTTTCTTTCCTTTTAGCCTCGGGATCGTTTTTTTCGCTTTAATCGAGAAAATTGAATGATTACTCTGTAGTTATTGAATAAACATCGGTTTTAATCGCTGGAGCATTCAGAGTGAAAGATTTTTCACGCGAGACGGGCGCGAGACAATTGAGTTAGAATTTTGGGCAACTGAACCAGAAAATCGGAGATTGTTCGTCAACGCGAAAGAATTAACAAGCGAGAAAATTTATCAATTTCGCGTCACCGGACGGAGAAAATATCTCAGAAGAGCAACGCCGCCGCAGCAGCGCTATCCAGCATCACAGCCAGAAAGCATCAGAACCAGGGGCAACACCCATCTCTCGTGGCCTCGTCACGCGTTTGCCTTCTACGATACTATACTACGTACCATACTATATATTAATATACTCTTCGCTTTACTACCCTCGTTCCGTCTATATACTCGTACTTATCGAGATACAATCGAACAATACACCCGATGAATCATACTCCATATTACACTTCCCCTCAATTGTGCTACGCTCTCAAAAAATCATCGTGCAAGAAGCAAATTCCCAACATCGAAACGATCTTCGTGTCGAGGACCGCCGAACAGATATTTCAACTTCGATCTCTCGAGGTCAATGACTAAAAAAGAAAGAGAAGGCGCTGTTGCGTGTGTTACCGGTAAACATACGTTATGTGCTTGTTGCGCTGATAAAAAAAAAAAAAAAAACATCGTCGTGCCCAGTGAAACATAATAATCAATGTATTACGAGAATTTCTCTCCAGATTAATCCGTTTTATTGGCGTTTTTGCAATTAAATTCAATCAATCATTCCAATTTATTTCGTCGAACTTAGGAATAAAAAATCTTGAAGATTTTAGCTCTAACGAATTTGCTGTCGCCTTCGAATCATTACGACTATTTTATTTGTGCCAAATTGTATTAATAATTGTGACGTGCCTCTTTTCACATATTGAATCTTCGATAAAATCGCGTTCGTAAGTGTGTGGGTGTTTTAAAATCATATTTCCACCGGCGTTCAGTGTTTATCGTCGAGTTCAGTGTCTTCGAAATTGTCAATCGATAGATTATTTCTCAAGTGCTACGACTTTTTACTTTACGATTCATTGTTATCGCTCGAATAAGTGTTTTCGATCCGGTGTATACGAAGTAATACGAGAAAATTATTAAGATTTAGCGTAGTTAAGCATTTTAGTGGAATTTTCATGTGGAAATTAGTTGTTTTTTCTCGACGTCTATGGGACATCGCGCTGATTGAGTGATCTGGTCAACGAGACCCTAAATCAAAGGTTTACACTCGAAACAAACTCATCACCTCATCTTGACGAATATTTTTAATCCGCGTTCGAGAACGATCTCGAACGTTCCATTTTTGCAAATGGGGATCTGTGCGTTTCTGAACTGGTTGTTTCCATTAGTTTTTCTTAATATTCCGGTATATTTTGCTCATAATTACGAACAAGGGCGAACGAGCGAGCGGGAGAAAATAAATGGTGATTCAATGGCACCGATGTAGATCAAACGATGACTAGATGCGAAATAACGAGTCTGCGGGATCATAAATCTAATGGTAAGCCGCAAGAGAGTCTTAAGAGTCGTTAAACGTCGGGATAGGGTGACGTAGAAGGCGAAAGAGTACGGGGAGAAAGGGAAAAAGACTGGAGGATCAAGAGTGTACGGAGTTTGTTCGTCTCTTCGGACACCGTTACTCATAGTTTACCTCCTTCAATTGCGTTTCTTTCGACGCGGCGAGCATCCTACACACGGAGACGAGAGAACGACAAAAATGTACATAAAGACCGTTAGAACAGGACTATCAGTAGTAATGAATGATTTATCGAGCTTTTAAAAGGATACGCGATATCGCATGAACATGTCAAGTCGACGATTTCACACTGACGAAAAAAATCTGCGAGGCCTTTAAAAACGATGGTACTTATGGGGAAAATAGAGAAAAATATTTTCTCGTGATAAAAAACTGCAGGGAACACTCTCGATGCTATCGTTATCCAACGTGATAATGTGGCAGCTATTGGTCGAAGAAAAATAGCCAGTTTGTTTAATGCAGCCATAAGGTGGCAGTTAAAAGAGCAACATCGTTCCGGAAAGCCCCATAAAACAATTTGCCCCCATCGTTGGTTGTATAACTACAGTAGCAGGCGACTGGCATGGAAATTGAGGATTTCTGGTCTTACGGCAAATCCACGAGGCACTTGTACTCGTTGTAACCCGAGCAGCACTATCCCACTATCATAGATTCATAGAGATAACTGGAGGCTGCTCACTCGTGTATTTATCCAAGCTTCACGATTTCGTACGAAGCCACAGTCATTACAAGCCGTTATATTAATTAAAGGATCGCTTTCCTTTATGGTTGTTGTTCACGCGATCTTGCAAGTCCCAACGAAGCCACAAACTCGTCCTGTTCTTTGCTTCGAGTCATCCGCGTTCTCTCTCGCCCGTGCAAAGCTTCATAAACGTGGGGCAACGCCTGCGCGCGACTATCATACCACTTATATTTTATCCTTGACTGCGGTGATAATTTACCCTTTTTTTTCTATCGTTCAAAGCTCGATGAATCAAAACCACAGCGACTCGTATATTTGCTCAGTTTCAACGTCTCTTGCCAGCGTATTCTTTAATTCTCGCCATGGCAATTCGTTACAACTCGAACACGGAGCCCTTACGAGAACGTTGAAGAGACACGAAGAGCGAGCGAGAAAATCCGGTAGCACCGCGCTAAGACCGAGGCTACCGTAGCAACGTCTTATTTTGGTCCACAATGCAGCTCCTGGGCAAAAGTGCAGGTTCGCTTTTCAAGCTTATCCCAATCGCGCTCGAGGCTTCTCTCTTTCTAAGTTTCTCATTCGTGTCGTCGTCTTCTTCTTCTTCTTTCACTCTCTCGCGGTTCTTGGGTCGTTATTGCTCGATTATTGCTATTACCGGGTCCGATCTCCCGAGGTCATCCCGAGCATCATCGACTCGGAGCAAGCAGCATCGTGCATTCATCTCCGCCGTGCTTGGCAAACGGCCTCGGCATTTATGCGCGAGAATAATAAATGCATCCGAGGTAGTCACTCGTGTCTTGAATTTTCCATCTCATCATCAACGTCTCTCGTAAACCGTTTCTTACACTTTATATATCGCGTTGACTCTTCCCACCAACGTTATTGTATTCTTCAACAGAATCTGGCACAGAAGAGCGTAAAGAAAAGAGACAGGGACGAGAAATCGTGTTGGTAATATTCGTTTCTTCGTACAGTTGCTTCTGATAATGTTGCGCATCGAATCCTGAGCGTGGATTCCTCGGTTATCGCGTTGAAAAATGACGAACCATCGAATTTTCCCGTGAATCGAATAAGCATGACGCCAGAAACGAAGACGCGATGAGAAACTGTTGAACGGTCTGGTACTTTTATGGGAACGTTAGCCTCCTCCCAAGTTTGTCTCTGGAAACCCTTGCGTACGAATAAAGAGAAAAAGCCCGCGGTACTGCGAAAAAATGACAACGCAGCGCGGCGTCATCGACCGATTCATACGATACGATCGTCAATGCACGAGCGGTGTAAAGGATAAGAGCACGAGAGGGCAAAAGACTAGCATGACACTCGTGAAGGCATATTCGTCTCATTTTTTTATCGTCTTTTACTTTTTGCCATGTTGTTATGGTCCCTGAAGGATAAAGTGGGCGAGACGCGTGGGCCGACATCAAGTTGTTCATCTCCCCGTCTGAGAAAAACCTCCGTCCCGTCTTACACCGATTCCAGCTCCTCTGACGAGCCGCCCAACCCCCTATAATGGGATTCGGGAGCGAGCAGCAACAGCTTTGTCAGCCCCGTGCATAGCACCGCAATGGCATCTTTAAAAATCGAATCAAAGCTAGAGACACAAAGAGAGTCTGCGGGAGCCCGACGCCAAGGTGCATCGACCTCTTTTCTCTCCAAAATCATTATTTCACATCTTTCTTTTTTCGCCGCAGGTCAAACAACCTTTCTTCGCGCCAGTCCTCTCGTTGCCATATTCGCAATGTCGAGATTCCGAAAATTCCTCCTTCCGAACCACCACCGCGAGGGGTCCTTGGAAATGCTGGTCTCCTCGAAATCCGATGAGAACTCTCTCGAAACCCACGGACCTTCGTGAATTTCCAGGAATAATATCGACCATTTATACATATGCATTTACGCAACCTTCCATATACAATCTCTACACATACAGACGATCCAAACTTACATACACATACGTGTGGAATGCAACCCTACTCAGCAACTATTCACTGCGAAGCACCATTGCAGCGTAGGCATTTATCCCTGGCTCTGCCCACCAAGCACAAATGCGGACGACCGAAACTCTCGATTGATCGATGGCCGGGCCTTAATTAGTCCCTCATGGGCCTCGATTTATCGATGACAAGCATTCTGTCCTCAGTTCACAAGGGAACTCGTCTCCCAGAGACTTTGTCACCATCCCATTCTCAATCGCTCACACTGTACAATGACAAATAAAAATAAAATACATTCTGATGAATATTCAATTAACAAGAAAGGATCCCTCTTATCTTTAACTTTCCGAGAATGAATTTCGCGATGCGATTTGTCTTTTGATGAATAGCGCCGCATCCCGTGAATATTCTTTGTCGTCCTCTCTGGTCCACATTCGTATATTAGCGTTATGTTTCGCACGACCTTCGCACATCGTCGCCTCTCGGTTTCACCATCTCAGTTATATACTTATCCCATTCGTATAAGACGTACGTGTGACACCTCGATCAAAAGAACCCACACTGTCGACTTATTCGACATCTTACGTCGCCTCTCAAACGATACTCCGCGAACTAGACATCCCTGCTCTTGCACTCCATCTCACAATTCAATTGAATCGTGGCCTTGACGTGTCTGCTCGTCCTATGATTACCTACGAATACTATGATTTGTATGTGTATCGTAGAGACCACAGTAAAATGGGACACGGTGGGGAAAAACTGTTCGAACGTCGCGATGAGAGCCTAATTGAACTTTTGGCGAAGGTAAAAGCGAAGGTTTGGTTATTGATTAAAATATAATTCGAAAGGATTTTGTGCTGCGTCTCCTGTCCATCGTTTTCGAATGATTAGTCGAATTTTCGTCCTTCGTACGTATTTGTATTCCTGTAAATGGAGTTTTTGCGCGCTTGTGTGTGTGTGGACAAGTGTTTGTATCAGGTATCCGGCCTTGTCCAGGAATACGGTGACAGTAGAGTGTTACACGTCTGTCCGACGTTGTCCTGGACAGGAGACGCGGGCATTTCCAATTTACGACACGTATGCCTCGTTCGAGCTGGCGGGTAGAGTTTCTCGCTTTCTCTCTCGATAGCTGTCTCCTATTGCACTTTGTCCAAGCCTATCCCTACCTTTGTTGCTTCTCGTTCTCTATCGGAAAGACTAGATGGAGTAAAATTGACTGCAACTACTCGGTATGCCAGCCCGAAGTACCAACAAGATATATATCGAGCAATCACTCTGTTTCACTCGAGCTCTCCTCGCGGAGGTTCTCTGCGATCGCGGGACCCTCGATGACTGAAATTCATTAGAAACTTTCGTCGAGCTCTGTGTGTGTCTTTGTCTCGTTTAATTAGCAACATCGTCCAGCCTCGAACTGACATTGATGTTCGCACCGTTTTATATTTGCGAACATTTGCTTTCCCTCCTCACGTCCGAGTTAATCCTCGCACTCGTTAATTCAGTTCGTGACCTTGCAACTTATATCCTTTGATTCGTATTCCTTTAATCTTACCACACTGATATTTATCTCTTATCAAATCCATCTCTCACGCCCACCTCAGTTAAGAATCTCGCGTGTTTGCCATTCGCATCTATATCTGCCCTCTCGCGCGGTACATCGTGATCTCGTTTATCAGAAGCTGCGCTCCTTCTCAGATTTCACTCTCGCTCTACACAACCTGCAATCAAATGATAAAAAGACGATACTAAATGCTTACACGTTACTTACATTACGAATGCTGTGGTAGTTATCGTCCCGAGTCGCGTTCCCTTTATAAACCTACATCCTTGTATCCTTGCCATGTACTGAGCTTTGCAAAAGGCAGAATTTATTATCGGGATTCCGTTGTTTCTATACGCTCGCACGAGCATGCGTGCTACATCTTATGCAAATGGATCCTTTTGTGTGTTCGTGGCTGAGGTTGCACTATAAGATCGAAAAGCCAAAGAGAAGGTGGACGAAAAGGGATTGTGTGGTGGTAGATCGTAACATTGGGATCTGGCAGGCAAGCCATAGCAGCTCTGGCTCACTCGCCTCCGATTGGTTCGCATTTAGACGAATCTCCAGTCTCCATCATTTTCTGTTTTCCTAATTTCCGATTCATTCGATAAAGAGAATTATTCTCGCATTTTTATTTCCTACTGAATTAGCTGTGATACAGATTTCCGAGAGAAAGCAAGTTCTTTGTGGACTGCAGCTCTTGTTGCGAGCCTTGAGGATGCTACAACAAAAGAATCTCGCTCGACGCTTCTCTCGTGTCGTTAATGACTCGAGCAGCGTACACAATGATAAATTCAAACTTGAAAGAGTAACGCAAAGTCGATTCCTCGTTCGAGCGACGTTTGCTCACGTAAAACGCAACGGAACACGCGATGACCCTCGTTCGACGTTCATTGTCAATCCGTAAAATGGGTACTGCCAGGAAGATTTATGTTTCAGTGAAATTTAATAATTTCCGAACTGTCGTTATCTCGACTATCGATCGATTTCAAAACCGAAAAGAAACGTTCAGAAACGCAGAAAACCCCATTGCGAAATATATACAAATTTCCTCCAATATCACACGTTTTTGTACTTTCAGCCAAGACTGTAAGATCTTCTTGCCACAGAAATAAACGCAATTATCGAATGATATTCAAAGCTCGAATATCTACAGCCAAAATCTAAAGTGTTCCGATAATCAAAATCAACGTAGCCTCAATTATAAACAATAATAATAAACAGATAAAAGCAACAATAGTAATAATAACGAAACTTTAGTCCGTATTAATCGATAAATGTTCATCACCTTTAATAAAAATTATTACTACGAAACTTACGATTACTCTATCAATAAATAATAAATATTCATTAAAATAGAAGAATTCGTAAATAATCCCAAGAGTGTGCCCGAGATCCAACTTCGAAGTGTTCCAATAGTTAATATTTCCCACAATAAAAAGCCAAATCCGAGTCAACCGTTATAGAAATCGTCAGTATTATAAATAATCGAGTTTCCCTCGATAACAAAAGGCCATTCATAGAAATAAACAAGTAACAAAAGTAAAGTGTCAAAACTAACGTATAGTCGTCGTGCATTTTTCGAATTAGAGTGACGGAATTTTTCAACGTATTAAACACACAGATAAAGATGATAGAAACAGTCTCGTGCATGCTGCTTAACGGGGTCTGGCCTAATCCTTAGTTCGTATCGGCAAGCGAACGAGATTTAGAAAGGCTGAAGATTTCCCAAGGAAAGATTGTCAGCCCTGGCGGAAAAATAGCAAAAAAAAAACGCAGCATTTTGACGAAGGCCTCAAATCTCAAGTGCAGCAACGTTAGCGAAAGGATAGAAGAGAAAAAATTGCTAGTGATCGATTGGTGCAAAAGGTTTAGGCGAATAGTCAGAGAAAAAATAATTTTCCAAGATGGACGCGCTGGGTCTTCAGGCTGCGTTGGTGAAGCTGGATCCAGCGACGACGGTAACGCCGATTGGTTCGAGCGTAAAAATGATGCCACGTCATCGTTCATCCTTCGAGGTTGACGAGACCGATTTGACCTTGCGCAACGTATTGAACTCACGCGAAGATGAAAAGTCACACAATCATCATCACCATCATCATCATAATCATCACCAAAAGAGTATCGGTACAAGTAGCACCGAGACCTCGAGCAGCGGTCAGAGCACATTCAGAAAATTACAAATCGGCAATAACGAGTCGGTAGGTAACGGCGTAACATCCTCAACCGCGGCGACCACGGTATTGTCGAGTGGGACGAGCAATCATCATCAGAACAATCACAAGAATTCGTCTTCGTCATCGACATCGTCGTCGCAGAAAATCGTCACGACAAAGTGCACCATTTCCGAGGTCAGGTGACGCCAACCTTGTTTCGGTGTTAACATGATATATCACACTTATCCGCCACATCGTGGCAGCAGCAAATCACACGGTAAACATCATCACGCCAAGGAGAAAAGACATCATCATCATCACAGTATGCACCATCAGCATCATAGGACACATGTGGTGAGTATCCATGTTAACAACACGATCGATAAACCGATAATCTAATTATCCTACCGAAGCATGTACAGCGTATAGTTGGATGCCTTGGTAGCTCATGAGACTGAGAAGATAAAAAACCTCCTTTAGACATTATCGAGTCGATCTTCGTAAAAAAATTTCAACCACTTACGCCAAGTACAAATTAGCTTTGGCTCACTATCATTTTCCTGAATCCTGGCGGTTACTATGGGTCGTAATCCATGGTGGTACTGCAACTACAAGGTCGTAAAGTTACTTGGATCATAAAGACGACCCAGGCAACTTTGAATGCTCATAAATTTTGAAGGCTATGGCATTTTTGGGACTGGATTTTAAAACGAAAGCTATTCGGCCTGTCTGAGCGAAAAAAATCAGCCTCGCTGTCAGGGAAAGATTCATTTAACTGTGGCCAAAGTAAGAAATAATGTATTTCAGTTTTCTGAGAATCGAGACGTTCCAGCCTGGGAACCATCGACTGTCAGAACTTCCAAAAACCTGAAAATGTTACTTTTCTTTTTCGATCGTGACTAAGAGTTTTAATGAGGATTCTGCATGATGCTATTGTAATGTTACACGTGTGGAGGTGCAAGTAGGAATAGAATGGATGTAGCGAGCCAAGCAGTGTCCCGATGTGTGCTTGAGAGCGTATATTAGCCAAGTCGGCCGGTAGCTCAGACTATGCACCTCGAGTGGGTGAGCAATTCGTACAGTTGGTCGCTTGGCGTATGTGTATCACCCAGTCGACACGCGGACAATGGGTTATGGTCTGACTGGCATTCCGTGACCCTAACAGAACCGCCTCCAGTGCAACACGCTACACAAGTAGCAGTAGCAGTAACAGCCCCTTCCCAGGGTAGACGTAATTTGTGCCGCATACGCTGCTGCACCAGCCAAACTCTTCAAGGTGAAGAGAGCCCGCGAAGTCGGTTGTTCGCTCAAACTTACCGCAAACAATATTTCCTATTGTAAGTCGTGCGGAAATAGTCGTTCACGTAACTACGCCAGCAACTATGTCCCATTATCCGGACAAGCTGTACTCAAGCTCAGACAATTAATTACTCTCGTGATACTGCCTGTTTATCGAATGCAAAACATTTCCATTCGTGTCGTCAATTCCGCAAAATTTGTGTTTGCATATTCCGCCACTTCTACGATCCGTTGTGCGCAGCCAAATTGCGAAGAGCTCCATTACCACGCCATCGCAGTTTTGGAAGATTTATTTTTTTCCAATATTTCGTGGTCATCCTTTTCAACGTGTATTCGCACACAATGATCGAACGTTTCGTTTACTGGCTGCACGCACTTTCCCGGATGTGCGTGACCGTGGCTTGGGTGGGGAAGATTCACCACTGATCACCACTCTCTCGCGATCTCCATATTTCAATACGAAGCGTCGATTCTAAAAATATGCAAACTCTCTGTCAGACAGTACAATTTTTACAAATGACATGGTACTCTGTCCGCAGTACACACCATGAGTTATGGTACACGTGAAAATACATACATACATACGTAAATTGTGGAAATGTCGAGCAGTCAGGAAGCCGCACGTCGACAAAGTTAAATATCGTACACGCGAGAGTATTCGATTCTCTTACACCGTCCTTCCTCGATTCTCGGTTATTAAACGGACAGATTCTCTTTGTTATTCAGCCGCAGTCCCTTTGAAATAACTTTTCTGTATGTACAACGAGAGATTCGATCACTAAAACAGGAAACGTTACACGTATAGAAAATGAGAAGCTCGTAATAAATTCATAGAACCTCCGAGAGACGAGGTAGAGAGAAGCGCCGAGACCCGAAGAATCGCACAGACCCAGTGGTTCCTAGCTATGAATAGAATATTCGGCGACCACGATTACCCCGCATTAGCTAAGCATACGTTTAGATTTCCATTCCTCTGGTACGCCAATTTCATACTTAATTTATCTGAATATTGTAATATGTATTTTCCGCTCGTAAATTTGAAGGAATACGCGCAGGAAACGCTTACAGCTTTCCCTCCACAGTTTCGGCCTATATTTCATGAGCCAGGGTAACTATGAAATCAAAACAACGTTCCTCCAATTAACGGGATATTCCGATGTTGCAGCTCTTGCGTGGATAATTCGTTTCACGAACTTCTCATTTCAGTGTCACTTAAAATAACGAGAGCGAGTAATTTCAACTTTTTCGTGACTCTTTTTTCCTCGGAACGAATTAAGTCGTTGCACTTCTCGCAGGTGTGTCTGTTTGCTCGAGCATTGCATTCGAATACTCTCTCGTATAATGCTCCGAGTGGAGTAGAAGAAGCGAAAGAGTTGGAGGAGGAGAGAGGAGCTCCACTGCTGCAGTGCTAGGATTAAGTAAACAAGATTTCAAGAAGCCCGTTTAGATTCAGGCGTTTGCGAGTCTCCAGCATGGCGCTGTACACCGGTGCTTAATGTTTTTTGCTATATGGTATTCGATGCTCCAACTCAGTTCAAGTTTGCCCAGTCGCTCTACAGCCAAGAGCACATCCGAGCTAATTGTAAGTTTTTTTTTCGTACAACGAATCTACAAACTTAATGGATTTGCGAGCTCTGAGGCTTGGGCGAGGCCGACATTCGAAGAGGTTGAGACCTTATCGGCTCTTCGATGTCAGTCTTATCTGATTTTACAGCTCGGCAACGAGGCTGTAAAAATATTCATAACGCGTGTACGAACTTGACTCCTTCCTTTCCTTTTTTTTTTTAAACCGTAGAAAATAATTAGAATGATTCGAGCTCGAGTCTCAGAAACTACAGCAATCGCAGAAAAATCTAATCAACACTTTCCAGCCCGACGAAACCACCAGAAAGTTTCTACGAAACAAATGACTCGGATTTCTTTTTCTTTCTGTCTTTGATTCGACTGTTTAACCCCAATATCTGTCTGACAGCCTACCGATGCAGCAAAAGGGGTAGCCTGACACACCCAGTGCCGCAAGTGTCGTATTACTGTAACTCTGTAGGCCAGTAGGTATACGAAGGTAATTGAAGATATCATACTGTGGAGCGTGCATTGGACAAGTGTGTTGAGGGTATGTTGACGACCTCGTGAGTATGTGTCTGCGAGAGTCAACGTTTCCGTTAGTATGTGTGTGTGTGTGTGTGTGTTGAGATTCCGAACCACTAAGTCGAATAATTTATTCACCCTCGCGCTGCATAGGTAGATGAGTCGTGCTCGCGAAGCACTTAACTCTGAAAGGGCGTTGGGTGCTGCAGGTTGGCCTGCAGAATAAAAAGGGTGGAACACTGCTGCGACGCTGTTGTGGTATAACTCAATGACATCCCCAGTATACCCAGGACAGTGAAGCTCTCGTTGTTCGTGACATCTGAGCGTCATGATTTGTAAATGATCCGCTTCACGATGATTTTCACTTCTGATGAAAATGATGAGTCAATGCCGAGGGTACAAAATAGCGATGACTCGTTATGGAAATATTAAAGAGTTGGAAGGAAAATCCATAAAGGATTGCAAGATTGTGAGCGTTCCGTTCTGGAGTTGTTACTACGGGTCTCCCATGACCCACGAAATGCAGGAAGCGCATTACGATTCGGTTGAGAGGAAAGTATTCTGGCCCTGGTGAAAATGACCCAACAATAACAACCCAGTATTAATCTTCGTAGCCTATATTTAGCACTAGGACAGTGGACGAGTCGAGAATCGCGAGCAGAAAGACGACGTGTACAGATTCAAAGGGCAGGTCGAATATCACAGAGTGTCTGTTCCATGTAATCAAGGGAACACCGCATCGATGCATAAGTCGGAAGCCAACCATCTACGGTGAGGGTCCGAGTATATACACGGTAGGCTGTTGCTACTCCGCTTCGTCGAACAATGCGACGTGCACTCTAACTACACGTTCCACACTGTGGCGCGTTTCAATTAGAAATTATAATATCACTCGGCTGCATTCTCTCTTACGTGTACTTTGCTGCTGTATATCATGGCTGTTGAGTTTGTGTGAGTGGCTTTGAGAAGGATGCAAGCAACAGCCTCGCATCGATGTGTTACAAACAGAGCAGCGAACTTTCAAAGTGTTGGATCAAACTGTGAGGATGATTGCAACAAGGGGTCCCTCCCTGCGTCTAAATTCAGTTCCAACACATCGTCGAGATATTCATAGCAGAATTCTTCGTGCTGCTGATACGATACTCACAATTTCTAATTCGTATCCGTCAGAAATTGCTTTGGAAACAATTTATTAACGATTCCTCGATCCAAATAGTACGCAGCACAGTTTTATCGATAAAAGTTGTTCAACCGAGACTTTACGATTTCATTAGAAATTCCCAAACCGACCGGTGGAGGAACGTTCGTGGGCAACTCATTCCTCGTTGTACCGACCATCGATTTATGGGAACGAATTACTTTTCAATGACAATTTCCTAGCTGGCCTGTCACTGACCGTAATATTCTCCAGTTGCCTCCCCCTATGCAAATATTCGTAATGAGTCGACAGTATTAATAGCACCCTTGGAATGAAATTGAATTGGTTAAAAGCTGCTCGTACAAAGGCCTAGTTCAGCGTGGAGTTTCTAGATAATAATGATGGATCCGGAGTCGTATCGTCGACATGGGTCTGTGCGTGAGAATTATCCCAGCATCTGTGCGTCTCGTTGTGTGCTGCTTCGAGCCTATCCAAGTGGCTGGACACACCAGCGTGTATGCCAGCTTTGTGTGGTTCGTATGCAAGAATATTCAGGCTTACATATATTTAAACACGTATAAAACGTTATAGGATAATATGTTGATGGTAAACGTGCTTGCCCAGACTATAGCACGTACAATATACTGACTCACGCATGCATGCCTTGACTCGCAGTGGTTGGTGCACCACACGTCGAGAATATATGCGTGCGCTTATATTAGCGCTCACGCATCGTGCGATCAGTGTCTGTCCGACCATCCTTACCATCGGACGTGTGTATCGTGTCGTTGTTCACTCGTTTCCCTCTCTTTTCCGTGGCTCAGTGTCAAGAGATCTCGCGAAAAAAGGAAGAAAGAGAGAGAGAGAGAGAAAAGACTTTCGCGCAGGCGAAATCGTTGCTCTCGAATCTCATTTGGTATAAAACAACAATAATAATTACAATAATCCTTGAGAAAGGTCGTAAAACGAATAACCGGAAATCCAGTGTATCGACACCGAGTATATCGCGTCCGTTTGAAAATTATAAATTCCTTAACGATAAACGTAGGTAAACAAATTCATAGCAATCTTCCATCCGGTCGCGATTCATTGCACGCGGTAGAAACGAAAATTTATACACTCATTGATGGGTCGAGTAATCCCGTGGATCTAGTCGTCCATCAGTAGTTTCCCGTGCATTCGAGATCCATTTTCGTTGATGTGTATGATTATCGACGATTCATTCCGAAGAGAGTTGCGCGAAGTCAGTGCGTGAATCGCCATCGAAGAGATTTATTCAGCACGCACTGCGTACGTTTCCCGAGTGTTTCCAATGGAAATTTATATAATGATTCAGCTTAGGTGCAACTTCGGATGTTCTGATGTTTAGTAGTTCCTATCGCTGTCGACGGGCATCAAACGCAGTAAGAGGAAGGCTCGTTGAATGTAAAGTTGGCGCGGTATTTCTATGCAAGGAACTCTCCATTAAAAGCCACCAAGTCTGCTCAGCAGCTGACTGCACGAATGTGCAAGAACTTTGCTTTTCAATCCCCTGCAGAATGTCAGAGTCTGAACGAACGCTAAACACACAGCGTTCCTGTTGACTGGTCCAATCGATTCTCTTTCTAACAATCAAGAAAAAAAGTGGACGATCGAGCCTCGAGTTAGCTGCAGCAGAAAGTTGATTCGGATGCTCGGAAAAGTAGCGACACGTCGAGGCATTTACGGAAAAAATAGGTCAAGCATGGTGAAATTTTGCCTTGAATTGATTCTATGAAAACCCCCCGAGAAAGCCAGTCTTTATAAAAGAATCGAAGTATCCTCGATCGATTTTGATGAAAAGCTTCAAAGAGAGACCCAGACCTTGCAACATAAAATCTTTATTTGGAGTAGCCTCCAGCAGGGGCTGCCTCGGGTTACCTTCGTCATCGAAGCTCTGTGTTAGCAAACCATACGTTGTTGTAGGCGCCTCTTGAGCCAACAGAACTTGCAATGCTCGCTTGCACTAGCGCTTAACTATTTTCCGGTCTCCAGTTGCTCCGACGAGGCAAGAGAGCTCTCCTACCGCTTCGGTTACTGGCCTCTTGCCAATATCGAATTACCTACACAACTCGTCGCTGTCCGTAGCACAAGTAGCATATACAGTAGACTCGCTTGACCCGTCCTGGATGAGGACCTGATCCATATAGCTAATACCCATAAAATCCACATTATTCGAGTAGCGGCTTCTGTTCGTGAAAGGGCCAGCAACGCTACGGGCAATCGGGCTTCTCCGAGAGAATCGAATTCCCATGAAAATGAAGTGTCTGGTTTGTTGGATGATTCCGAACCTTTCTCTACCACTTTCCGATTGAATCTTCATTCCGCTGAATATATTTGGCGGAGCATCCGTCGGTCTAGTTGGCTCAGACGTTTCCCAGATTCATTTCATCAAGAAACATCCTGACCAGGTGTTTTTTCGTTTCTTTCTCTTCGTAAGCTTTCATTTTTCGTATACACTTTGCTTTTGTACTTTACTTTGAAGGTTTCGGAGTCTAATTAACGAAAGAAAAATAAAATAGAGTCCCGATCGATTTGTTGCAAAGAGTCCGAGTGCTCTGCAGCGTAACGCGAAACTACTTAGTTCGCTTCTCTTATTTCCCTCGGTTTTACACGAAGATGAGCGCGCAGGGTGTTCCTCCGGGTCAACGGCCAGAAACACACGCCGAAGTATCTCTCGGAACGAACGAACGGATTCCCCGAGACACGGTGAGCGTCCGAAGAGGTGGTCGCCACTCCATGGTATATATAGTTTCAATACTGCAAAAATATACCTGTATACATGGTCACCTAGGGCTCCCCACTATTCTTTCGCTCTTTCCTTGTCCCTCGCTGAGCGTACAGTTCCAGAAGAGTTTCGAGTTATCGGCCCGAAGCGCTGCGGAACGCTGAACCGGCTATTCGGGGCAGAACTCGTTTGCCGTTCGTTGTCCCGTCTTCGTCGTTGCCGGAATCGTTAATTGCGAGCACGGTAAGCCAGCAGTCCCACACGATGAGACAGGACACCGAGGCAGAGGAAAAAAAGCTCAGAACATGACGTAAAAATATGGAAAAAGAAGCAAAATGTCTCGAGAGCTAAAAAGAGAAAAAAAAGACTTGGTCGTAAAGAGAGCAATGCACATTGCGATTTGATTGATATCGTATAGCGATCGTTTGCGCCCTTAACGACCCTTCATCATTGGAGTCACGTAGATCAAGTGTTGAGATAATTTAAATCGTTCGTGGGTCTTTTCGAGGGAGAAAATGTCGCAAACGAAGGCGAGCCCGAGCGACGAAGACTCTTCGCACTTAATTATTTCTTCACGAAGAGAAACACCTCGTCGTAGAGGCTATTTCCAAAGGTCGGTCCATATCGATGTCTCCCTTCTCTCGAACGTCAAAGAGTAAACTTCGCCTCGTTTAATATTCACTGCCATTAACACGACACTTCTTTCGACAGGTTGCGAAAACATTTCTACAAACTTAATCCCCTTCGATTATTCCAATCGCCTTAACAAAAAAAAACGGGTTATTGGCCCAATCCAGTGGTCCATGTTTTCTTCCGTTTGCTCCAAGGATCGTTCGACGACACTCAGTCATCGCTCGAGTGGGTGGCTAATCATTGGCAGCTTGTCAACGACTGTGGCTCGCGCTTTTTAAATATTTCTCTTACACAGTAATCGAGAATATATTAGTACAAATATCTCAACGAGTTTGTACAGACGCGTTTTTTTTCCTATCGGCGAATATACATGTTTGTAGCAAAGAAGGCGGAACGCAAACCTGACGACCGCATAACCACAAGGCCTATACCTCGCGATATTGGATTATGTCGACGACGTGAAAGAGACGGAGTGGCCAAGGGGGTTAGATTGGAGGGAGGCACCGATATATATATATATATAGAGCTATAAAGAACGGCTCGCGCGAGTCTCTCCGTCGCGGAAAACGGACTGTAGCTTAATTCAATATAGTAGTTGCGAAGTAGTAGTAGTAAGAAGGCGGGGGCGGGGGTAGAGACTGAGACTTCCGCGGCGGAATCGCGATTCTCAACGGTGGACAGTGTCCACGCGGCCACTGCCGGATGTTAACAGTTGCTCGTGACGCCCGATTGCTCGCGATATTATGTTCGATCGATATATGTTCTTGGTATCGTTGTCATCGAAGACGTTTACGAGCAAACTGATTGATAATTAGCAAAATTTCATGTGAACTTTGATCAATTAATCAAGATTCTCGGGTCCCAGTCGCTTCGCAACGCATATTTGCTTAAAGTGATTTTCTTCGTTTCCTTTTAATTCAGAAACAGTGATTTTTATCGTACGACGATTTATTGAAGGAAAAAAATAAACAAAAGTAAAAAGAACGTTTGATGGAGAGCTGGAATCGTGATTTTTGAATGTCAACGGGATATGTCAACGTGCTCTGTGATGCCGGTGTCGTTGCAGGACATATTGGTAAATATTTGCACGTGTTAATTATAATATTGTATGATAATAATTATTCTAAATGGTCATCGCCGTAACCATCATTGCTGTGTTTTCCATGGTCAGGAATATTAACAACGCCAAGAGCGTAATTCCCCATTACCAGAGCCTCAGAATATCATTAAAAATGTTGAAACGAGTATCGATTCCTGGCAATTACCACTTTTACATCGATCGAATGTAAATTCGAAAGATTTTAAAGGGATTTTCAACGGCGTGTGAATACAAATACAACGTGAGTTAATCGATAAGCCCAGCGCGGAGAAAGATGAAAGGGGGGAAAGGGTTGTTGCGCATCTGAGGCTCGTTCAAGTTTCCTAAACGGGGAAGATTCTTCGAAGACGCGGACATGCCGCCAACGGAGAGAACAAGAACAAAAAGAGGCCGAAAGAATAAAGAGAGAGAGAGAGAGAGGGCGAGAAAGAGCAAAAGAGAGGAAAGCGTAGAATATAAAGACTCTCCCGGTGTTTCAAGTACTCTCGATCGGGCTGCGGCTCTCTCGTGGTCCAGCTCGAGACGAGAGAGAACCGCGTATATACAAGATAACCGGTTTCGTGGAGAACTTGCGAACGACCGGCTCGTACCACGCTGTACACGAAAAGAAATATATTTAAAAAAAAAAAAAGGACAAAGAGAAATGAGCGTGTGTACTGATGTTTATATGCATGTGTGTGTTTGGATGTTGTGTGTGTGTGTCCGAGAGAGTGGACGATGAAACAAAGTGCATAAAATGCAGCATCCCCCACTGGTGAGACGAGCACGACGCGGGAACGTGTGGACCTCGAGCACCTGCCCCAAGTCGCGCGGTTCTCTATCTCAAACGTTATCCCCTGTGGCACAAAGAACTTGTCGAGTTTTCCTACATTTTACTCCCCACGAACACCACCAACAATCAAAATAAAACAAGTACAAAAACTTCTAAACGAAAAACGCCTCATTCTCTGGCAATTAATTCCGAACGATTGGATTTTCAGTCTCTTCGAAACAATTAATCTCTTTCTTATTATCTTTCACGGTAGAAAAAAAAAAATATCGTTCACAAAGGAATAACCTCGGATGATTGCTTTTTCGTTCGTAACTGAAAGGATTGAGGAAACTATTCATCGATCAAAACTTGTCAGATTTTTACTCGTTAACGACAATTAACCAAAACGATAATTATTCACAGTCAACAGACATTCGTCGAGCCAATAATTGCTCGCTAAGAACAAACAAGGAAGTAAGAGCTCGAGAAAAAAACACGTCACGTGGTTGCATTTTTTTTCTTTCTTTTTTTTTTGCACATTTCACGTGTCAATATAAAGCAGTCTTGGGGTTTCACGGTTAAAACTATTAGTAGAATATACAGGCGCGGAGTTTAGTCTAGTCAACGTGCCGGATGCAAACTAGAGAGACCTTTTACCCCAGTCCCAGAAGAAAATACACGTGTTTCGCGGTTAGTGCAAGGTGCACACTTCTTAATATGTACACACGCATTCAAGCACTTATAGACTCTTTTTCAACGTGCTTTGACCAACAGAGGAAGCGAGACCGAGTGATACACTCACTTATATACATATCAAACCTAACGTAACTTAATTAAAGGCTTTTCTTCAGTTGTAAGATTTCACTTCTCAGTGTGGTGTACAATGCGTGCCAGTGAAAACGCCCAAGATATTTTTTTTTTTTATCAAAGTCCCTTTATCTCTGGATGAGACCGGACTCTAGTTTTCATGGGCTATTTTCCAGTTACCAACCCCACATGAGCAACTGTAAGATCGATAACTAAAAAATATTACGAAGACAATTAAGATTTTTGGTAAAAATGCTCGTTTACATTTTTTTTTTTACGATGAATCGGGATTCGCTTTCGATTAACTTGCGAAAAATATTGCTTTGGATAGCTGAAGGGCGGATTTACGATGACGGGGACACGGAAAATCTGTAATTGACATTTCCAAACGACACGACAATGGTGAGGTTGCAGGTCAAGGGCGTCGATTGATTGGACGATTAAAACTTAACGTTTTGTGTCGCGAGCCAGTTATCCAATCGAGAATTGGCACTCGAACAGTGCCAGTCTCTCTGTTTTTCTTCTGGGTTATTGTAAAACTGGCGAATGTCTGCCGATCCCAACATCACGTGTCGACAACCACCAAGTCAACGTGAAACAGTTCGACTACCGACGTTTCTGTCTTTATTTTTTATTTTCTCTCTCTGCTTCTCACCCCGGATGTATTTTTGTTTCTGGCACGGAGCTGAGGCCTATATCGCGCTTTGCTGCTTGCATTTTCTCGCTTTTCTCGCATGCTACAGGTTCGCGTGTTTTCAGCTTTTAAATCAATGTACGAGGCCTTCCAGGTTGATGGGAAAAAGTTCGAAAACAAAGTAGTTCTTTAAAGTAATTTCAGGACCAAACTACGTAAACTACAGAAATACTATAGGGAACTTTTTTGTAGGAAATTTTATGCTCTACAAAAACGATCTCTTCCATTTTTGCTCTATCTCCAACCGTTTAGCAGTAATCGCTATGAAAAGTCGGTCGATTCAAATAATTCATAACTCGTTTCTACAGAGTCAGATCAATAATTTTTACTCGACTTTTCGGCTCGAAATTTCGTCGAGAAATTGAATTTGCAAGATTTACTACACAACCTGGGACAACCCGTAGCTTTAGACATATAGATATATATTTAAATGTATAAATAGTTAGGCGATATATTTAAAACGCACCAACACCTGTCCTTGCGGAACTAGCTCGATGCGAGTGAGCTCTCACGTCGATAAGGTATGTATAGATATGCAAGGGATATATCTATGTATCTAAAACACTTGAGAGCTCGATTGAGCAAATCAGTGAGCTCGCCCGATGACTGACCCCAATTCGAGTTATTAATCGACAAGCGTTTGGCTTAGACATCACTCGATCGTAAAATAAAAAATGGAAAATGCCAACTCAACATTGTACACTGTCTAAAAAAAACTGGTCGTGCCAACTTGATGAATTCGGAGAAGAAAAAAAAGTCGTTTGAGTCTTGTTCTCAGAGTCGATGAATCAAAAATTAAATACGAATTAATGACCTGGTTTTTTTTCGTTTAAATTTATTGCCGAAAGTCAGTGAACGATCGTTCGGTGATGAAAAATTTATTATGACTTTGGATTCGTGATAAATCGAGTGACGAATAGTGAAAAGTTTTGTTTTCTTACGAATTTTCATTTCGCTGTTATTACGACAGATTTTTCGAAAGCTTTTCCATGGGGGCGTTTCGAAGGTGTACGACAAGTTTGAGCGGACTGCGAGCGAAGTATCTTTGGACATAGAAGCTCGTGGTGCTGCTGTCTGCGGACACCGCAAATAAACTCTGGTTGGCTCGTCCAATTGCGTAATTTGGGTATGTGGCACGCACGAGAATGCGTGCACATCGTTCAAACGATATATTCCTCGTTCCTCAACTTCTGTCCTCGTCTGGGTCGTTCGCCGTTTGCGTTTGTACGCAAAATACGCGAGTATCAAGAGTGGTCGAGGAAAAGTCGTAACTCTCACTGAAAGGAGCTGAAAAAAATCGAAAGTTACGACCTTCTCGGTGTCAGTTCTTAAGGCGAGCGTTTGAGAGTGCAAAAGTGTTGGGAACGTATTTTTGTGTATATACGTAGCTCGGGCGAATTCTCCGCCAATTGCCTCGTCCAAATGCATACGCGCTCCTACGAAATTTCCAACGCACTCGTGAAACGCACAAGTTTACGCAATTCAACGTATCAAATCAGCTGTTTTTCGTGCTCCAACCTTTCAGTTGGAATTCGTCCGATCCTCAAGTTGCAACGATTTTTCTTCACCCTGCACTTATAATTTTCACTCGAGTTTCCCCGAAGTGTGGGCGATTCTTTTCCAACGCAGGAAGACCGAGACTTTTATCAATCGAGTGTGTTTTCGTGTAAACGTGCGTGACAACTTTCAGTGTTTTTCGTCGCATCATCCAACCACGTTGCTTCCGCATCCGCGTGATGCACTTTTCTGGTGCTGCGACTCAGAAATGAACAATAACAATGACAAGGCAATACAATAAAAGTTTTTTTTTCTTAAGAATACAGACGTAACTGCAGTGACGTAATTTCGAGGCAGAAACTCAAAAAATTTCAATGTCGATTCTCGACATTCTGCGTTCAATATTTTTCAAACTTTAGTTGAAAAAAAATTGAAAGATTTTTTGGTGTTTCTGAAGTAATTGAGTTCGAATTCGCTTTCAAATGATCGGATTAAAAAATTATGGTGCGTCATGAAAGTCTTATTTTGGAAAACACGGTTTTTCGAATCCATCAAATATTTGCTTGCCTGAAAATACGCTTGACGAATTCATACGTGATGCACAAAAATAGGCGACGCTCTTTCGGAATTCTCTCTCATGTATAATGGATTATTTACCAAAGTGCACACGCAGGGTCAAGGCTTGTTTCAATGCTAATTACGTTGATATATATTTGCAGTATTCATTTTGTTTATTCAAGTCTCCGCGACGACCGGTTTGGATGAGTAAATATTACAAGCAAAGTGACAATTGCGTTTTCAAGGGAATGGTAAAAATTTAATTCGTCTAATTAATTATAAAATATTCATAGTATTTTCATTCGATTCGATACAAGTTCCAAAGTTCCTTTCCATCGTGGTCAGGATTTTTTATTTCGTGAGATTTTATGGGCGTTCACGATCGTTAGAAAAATTGTCTCCATGAAAAATGATTCGCGTTCTTAATGGAGTCTGCACTGAACGTTGAATATTTCGTAAATCAGCGTTGGCGTAATTGGAGCCGCGTCGAGCTCGAAACGGCGAAATAATTAGAAACGACGAATGGACGCAGGAGGAAGATTTTGTTGATTGAATAATGATCGGCCAATGATTAGTCCGATAAAATGGTGAATTGCAACGTCGAATATGATAAGCGAACAAGAGAGACGTATGATGGGACAGTTTGTAAAGAGTGACATCTTTTTGTTATTCGCAGCAGCATCGCAAAGCCCTAATCGTGAAATTGGCTCCAGTGAATCGGGCGAGTTCGTTGAAGACGTCATTTTCGTTGGCGACGTCTTGCGAACGCGGCGAAACTCAGTGCGAGGATAAATCGAACAGTATGAAGTTTTTAGTGAAATATTTCGAGACTTTCAGCGTGAAATTTATTTCGGTGAGAGAAATTCAATCACGCACATTATTATTAATGGAGCTTCCGGATCAATAACACAAGAAATAAAGAGTGATTCACCGACGGCTTTGCAAATTTATTAAAATTCGATAATATTTTTCAATTTTATGATAAAAAAAAAAAAAACAATTGAGAAAATGATATTTATTGAAAAATTGACACCATGGCGAACACTCAATCGACATCCTGGTCTATTAAAAAAGCTCCTGGAAAGGCGTGCGAGGAGAAAAACGAGAAAATCGACTAATAAAAACCACGACCTTGTAGAATTTTATTAATCCGGCCTCTTGCCGCTCGTGTCACGATAATATATACGCGGGATCGAATGCGATAGAAAATCTAGCAATGCATCTCCGTGACCTCGCGAGACTCTCTCGGTGTGTGGCTTCAATTATGTTAATTCGTGAGTGCGTTCCGTTAATTCGCTGCGCCACATCGCGCGCGAGTGAATAAAAAAGAAAACTAAAACAGGAGAAAAAATTGCGGCGCGTCGTCGTCACGTGCTTGTCGAATCCTTCGTTATAATTATCGTTATCAAAAATGATGGTCGCGCATTTATCTTTTGTTTTTTCTCACTATTTTCCGATCGTTTCGAAAGCTCGCGCACAACTGAAAAGAACTTGCTGAGATAGCGAGAATCGTCAGCTGCATTATTCCCTCTTATCATCTCTTATCAATGCGTAATAAAGAAAACGCGTTGACCCTCGAGATACTCTCGCGCGAATGAATGAATCTCGTTATGCACGCATCGTTGAGCAGTTCACACGAGGGCAAGAGAGCTCGTGATCACTGATTACGTCATCGCAATACACAATGTACACTTTTAGTGTCTGGGCTTACAAAAGAGAGCTCGAAACTTGAGTTTAATTGGCGATCAATCTTCTTTACAGCTTTTCGTTTGTTGGGAGCTTGTACGAACGTACGAGGCGTTCCTCGTTGAAACGAGACTCCAGATTTCTTGAAAATCGCCAATTTGTTTCAATGATTCACTAAATTCACCCGAAAAACCCCAGTTCTTCGCTGATTTTATGACTAATTTTGGCCTGACGATGAATGATTTTGTACATAAGGCTTCGGGAGGCAAATAAAAAGTAAATAAAACCAATGAGAACATTTTTTCATTGCTTTCGAAACGATTCGGAGTATTTAACGTGAAATGTCCCATGTGTGTGGTTTATCACGGATACCCACGTCATTTCGTCAACGACTTGGTCTTATCGTCTCGTGCACACGAGAGTTCAAACACACACAGTCAGGTGCTCCGAGTCTGGGGCGTATAAACCCATATCCATGAATATATAGATATGTACATATCTAAAGTCGAAAACTTGTTTATATACTTTTTGCTGCTTGGCTTTGTTATCACAAAATAAAAGAAAAACCACAGGGTTCGTCGGCAGAGATTCCTCGTTACGTTTCCGTTCCTTATCGGAAATGACGAAGCTCGAGTTACAGAGTTTTTTCCCGACTGTCTCGGCTCGAAGGAAAAATAAAAATTTGCAAAAAAAACGAATTTTCGATGAAAATTACATCGTGGAATTTTGTTTTTTGTTCCTAGGGCTAACGAATCTTTTTCCAAAATGGAAATGACGCGCTGCAATAATTGTAAACAATTTTCGTCTCGTATTTAAATCTTTTATTCATCGGAACGTTTATTTGTTTTCGTTTAAACGAAAGACAGACACAAATGTCATTGACTTTGTGACTTGAAAATGTTTGATCACCGAGACACAGCACATTGGGGATTTTTCTCTACCGCAGTGTTTCCGGCGTGTCGCGACATCGGTACGAAACGTGCTCGTCCCGCGAGAGTGCACGAAGAATGCATAAACATTCTTTCATTTTATTTCCGAATTAGAAATTGGACGGGAGACTTAGTCAACATGTTTATTCGCCTGTGGCTTACTGAATAATCAACAACGTACATTTATAGCAAAAACATTGACATTCATCGTTTTTTTTTTTCAACAAATCGTCCAGGCTTTTTTCTCAAGAATTGTTCGGCCAATAAAAGATCGAAATGAATATAAACACGATTGTATAGATTTGTATTTTATGGGGAAACATATGAATGTAACAAAGTTTGCTCACCGTCAATGAAACAACTTCGTTTCGTTGACGATCGTAAAATCGAAGTGGAAAATTCATTCTCAAGCTTTGTTACACTCGCTCGTAAACTGGCAACGTTTGCAAATGTTTGTCATCGATGATATGCTGTAACAGGTATATTGTGTGTTTGCGCTGAAAGCTCGTCGCGTTGTAAGCGAATACCTGCTTCGGAATAATTCACGTTCTACACCAAACTTGTGAATTAAATGAGAAAACTTTTTAGCGAGCATGCAGCGCGTTGACTTTGACCTTCGATCGTCATTTCGTTGCTGTGATTTTTTTCTTGACACACTTTCATTTGACCACTGCATTGACACACTGGGTCAATTTGACCCAGAGCGTACTTTGGTCAGTTTTGGCTGAAAAAAAAATCAGACGTAATCTCAAAACTTGCCCGAATACGAGTGCGTGATTGAAATTTAGAAAACATCGAATTCAATTGCTTAAAAAAAAATATTTTGTATTATTAGTCAAATCTTTCGAATTGGAACGAGAGTCTGAAAAATAATGTGAATTATTGAAAAAATACTCTCAGCTGAGAGGACAAGCTGAGGCCTTAGTGGGATTTCATATTTTTTAAGGAATTTTTAACTTTTTATTTCAATTCACCGGGTCGAGGTTCCGCGATCAATAAGAGCTCATGCATGGCTCTCGCCATTTTATGATCCCCGTATCTCATTACCACATTCCAATCGTCTCCCTGCTCAATTTGACTCTTACTGTATCGGTAGATTGTCATTGGTGCGTTACGACTAATAAGCGTGATACGTGTGTGAGCGATTAATTACGCGTTTGCGTGCTTGACCATCGACAACTCGAAATATTGGTGAAATATGTGCGAGGCGTATACGACGTTGTTTGCTTGCGGTAACAGCTGGTCCGAGACATATTTATTAATACGTACAAATATATATATAGACACAAAATAAATAAATCATCTCCTGCGAGCCTCAAAAAAAAACAACAACGTAGCCACGCACACTGCGTTGCAACTGGCGTAAACGACGAGCTTTCGATTGCTCGCAATGCGTGTTTGGGTCTCGCACCTTCGATTTCAACGCTTCGTTTTGATTGGGACCGTGAACTCTGCTCAATAAATTCAATTCTTCTGCAAATAAATTCTCTTCCATATCGAACTCGCTTAATTTTGCTGCTTTTGTTTCCGGGCCGCATGGAATTCGATGCACATTTTTCAAGCTTGCGTCGAGAGTTCGATCGTTCAGATGCAAATGACTTTTCGAAATGACACTTTGGACGAACTTAAAGGTCTGACCGATCAATTCATTTTTCAAATGCACTCTCGATCTGAAATCTTTCTACTGGAAGTGAAATTTCCCATCGATGCGCATTTTACATCCATTATTCATGCGGTCTCCCGTAAACACTCGCACGGACAAAGTACGTTCGTGGTGTTATCGGTATCGGGGTCAGAAAGCTACTCGCTCGATAAATCCTCTTGGAATAAATCTCAGTCATGAATTTTTTTCTCTGGAAATTTCAAGTACACGCTGATTTTGGTAGAAAAAAAACGTGTAAAGTTCTATGGACTTGGGAATTCTCGATTTACAGTTGAACCTCCACCACGATCATTTATCGATTTTTAATGAACCTCACGATCAGCCTAATTAACGGAACTTTGAATGTTCAGTTTTTTAAATACCCAAAAAATGTGATATTTATTTTTGTGATTTATAGTTTTTTTTTATACGGACGTCGACAACGATACAGCTCAAGTCTCTCAATTTACGATCACGGTCTCTCTCTCTTTTCTTGTCTGCGCGGAGAGAAAGAGCTTCGCCGAGGAAATGGAAATCTTGTGGCGTGTCAAAACTTTACGATCTTACAAGAACGTCAACGGCTACCAAAGCCGCGTTTACAGTTCTTTTTTCTTGATTTTCTTTTACGATGCTCTCGTGGCTAAAGGATTTTTACCTTACGAACTGTTCGGGCGAAGCAGTGGTCAGTGACGATGAGATTTTTTTCCACGTCTTTCCAAGAGCGGCCGCCACGATGATCCCACAAATTTCCCACATCCCCTGAATTTTCCCGACGTACGAGCCACAAAGAAGGGAGCGAGCGATAAAAAGTCCGAAAAAAGTTAATTTTTCATCTCCACGTTCGATCGCAGCTCATATATTATCGACACTGATTGTTAATCGTTTTTTCTTCTTCTTGTTACAGGTGAGTTGGAGATCGAAAGAACGTGGGTCTAATCGAGCAGATACGGGGAGGGTGAGTCCTCGTAATTATTGCGTTGGGAAGCAACAAGCGCCAATTACGACGATGATTTATAATCCCGATAATATTTCATTATGGCAATCCACGAGATTGTTATTTTTCCAGAGAGACAGTTAAAATATCGAGGTTCATTTGGGAATCTGTATAAAACGTGACAATTGGCCCAGTAGATCTATTTCGAACGGATTTAAATAATTTCAACGCCGAATAGACTATTTTTCCGGCCGCGTCTCCCTCTCTCCTTCTCCCACACACATTTCCGTTCCGCCCCAAATATTCATTTAAATATATCTCGCACTTTCGTTCGTGGAAATAGGAATTAGAGAGAAAAAACCGAGGAATCCAGGCTAATCTCGAGACGAGTGGAGAGCCCCTGGAAACGATTATTTCAATCATTCCTCTGCATGTTTGTTTGGGTTTGAATTAATCGTTTGTAATTTCAAGAGAAAAAATCGTGCTCGACGATTCACACGATGCTGCAGAGTTTTTCCATCACAAAATTACACGAAATCATTTTTTTTAATCTCTCAATAAATTTCCATCGAATTCAATCAGCGGAGATTGCTTTTACGTAAAGTTTTATTTTATTTTTTTATTTTGAAGCAGAAAAAATATCATCAGTGACTCAAAATAATTGAAAACGTTAATTTTCTCGGATCGGATCATTGGGAACTTGGGAAAAGCTCGTTAAGCGGGTAACAAAAGATGCTCAATCGATCGAGGTTAATGAAGATTTTGATGCTGAGATATGCTCTTGAGATTTTGGAAATTGAGCACATCTTTGGTCCTGTGGCTATTTATAAATCTATTAAGAGTAAAACTCGAGGTTCGCTTGGTCCCTCATAATTTTCTCAAGTGTGTTGGAACTACGGATAACTGTGGTGCGTCGTTTTCTATACATGAAATCGTTAAGTTGGTCAATTAGAGATTTCTCTCGGTGCTGCGCTTGGCGAGGTGAATATAACTTTGAAATAAAATAAATATATACGCAGAGAAATATATAAAGGAAAGATAAGGCATTTGCCAACAAAGTGCAACGTCTCGCTGCTTTATTTCCATCGGCGAAATGACTTGCTCCTCGAGCCAGTGTGTTATTAATAAAAGCCTAGCACACAGTGTGTTAACTTTCATGCTCTAGTCATTTGCGAGGAAAAACTCGGAGTATCTTTATTATGTTTGATGGAATCACTGAGTCGTGGAATATAACAGAAACCCTGTTCGTGTTTTTTATTCCATTACATCAATTTCCCTTCGCGCGTTTCACTTTTGCAATTTTTGGACTGGAAGTTTCTACTCATCGAGTCGTCGATCAATATTGAGGTCGGAATATTAACACGTAGCAAAGTTTTATTTTCCCCAGAAATGTGACTCACTTGTCACTCACAGTTTCACGAACTATTTTTTATCGGATGAACTTTGGCTCGAAAGTTGAACGTTTTCGAAGCGTCACTAATAATTTTGACTCCTCGAAGCAGCTTACGCAACAAGATGGATCGATGAAATCGAATGTTTTTGACGTCACGAAATATCCTACAAATTTCATTTCATCGATCGTCCTCAATAAGTGGCGCACCCAACAGACACACCATTTTTTATCTTTTTAGAAAGTCACCTACTGAGGCTCGCTGCAACATGCGCTTTTCAGGGCTGTAGATGGAGCGTTTGAATCTGCTTAGATCTATGAATCACTTCGGAACAATAGTCTATGATTCGCCATTGCGTTATAAACCGCCGCAATGCATAGTCAAATTCATGCACATACATCGATTCCCTTCACCCATACAAATGCATACCAGGCAACGTGTTTACTTTGTGCAAAGGACATTATAAGCCACTTTTCTTGTATCAATGGGATCCTCCATATCGAACGTGGGTGGGGACGGATTCAGAATGAAATTCGTCGTCGTCTACTCTCGATCGAGTAGGCGAGGCTACGAAACTCATTCACCCTCGAGTTAGACACGCTGGAGAAAGCAAAATGGAAAAAAATATCAAGTTTTCATGGGCCACTGTGTATGGGATTCGAACGAGCTGTCAAACGCACCAAGCGACTCGTTCTATCGCCAAATATAACGCGTAACTCATTCAAGATCGTTCACTTTCGATCACAATCTCTAATTACTCAACTTTATTGCCCCAAGACTCTCGCGGCTGCTGCTGGGCGTAGGATCATTTAATCGTGGATTTTCATGGACGAATCCCCGCGATAAAAAATTCATCGATTTTCATCTTTCGAAACCGTGCGGCGCGCCGACGATAACGTGGGCGCCAATTTTTTGACAGCTGAGCTGTTTTTTCTTCTCGTAGGATGTTGTCCGTCATTCCTTTGCTCGCGCGAGAAGGCCACTCACCTTTCGACAACACTCGAGCCAATGATTCATACCAACCGATCACTCTGTCAATTATTCAATTTTTGGATCGTTGCCCATTCTCTGGGAATGTGATATTCTGAGATTTGAGGTGGGTCACGTGCACCTTGAATCGTTAATCCGATCAGAGTTCCATCGAAAAACAATACAGAGAAAAGTTCGATGCCCAATTATTCCATTTTCTCGAGTCAGGGTCTGAACTCCCAATTATTCAGAATATTCTGCTCATTCAAAAATTCAAAGTGGGCGACTGATCCTTAGTCTCGAGCTTATTAAGGAGTTTTTCAATTGTCAAGGACACTCGAAAGTGACAGTGAAAAATAATCAGAACCCAGAGTGAAACTCGATCGAGTTTGCTTATCTAATTTTTGCATCATCAATAAAGCCTGACGTTTAGATTTGTTGGCACAGTGTCAGTCTTCTGGTTTGAATTTGCTCGTCTATTTATCAGAGGGAGAATTATTTGTACACTTAAGGCTCGATTGTGCGGTACGAGAGACCCGATGTATGTGCTTTTCGTGTTTATAAATCCGTGAGCAGAAATCTGACATGTGTAAAAGAGACTCATTCACAAACAACGAGAGTTTACTGTTTCGTCGTTGTTTTCGTTCTTGCTTTATAACGTTTTGTACCACCTGGCGATTCTCTACCGTACATAGCAGAGTCCGTAGTGCTGTGTGGATATCTGCAGTAGCACGAGACAGAGAGATCTGTTTCTTTCCTTTTCCCTGCTCGAGCTCGATGACGCAGATGTCAAGAATTGCATCATAATTTTCATTCATACTTCTTTGCACACCTCTGTCTCCTCCGGTCCCTCGCTCGCTCTGCCTCTCTAACTTTTTACCACCTCCCCGAGAGCTCGCGGTGTTTTACTCGAGCTCTGTGTAGATTCGATAACAATGAGAGCATGCCCTATAAATATATGTATACAAATTTATCGAGCATGAGTCAGTCCCTCGAACACTCAAAATTTTTTACTTTTTCTTGTTTCTGCTGAATCTCTCGATGTTTCAATCTCGCTGAAACTTATCAGCTGGATTCTCGAGATACTTTCTCGCGATTTGCAACACAGATACAATCGTTTAGCGGTAACGATGTCCGCGCGCGATTCACGATGACGAATATCGTACGAGGAATCCAGAATCAATTAGCGAGTCGCGGTGTTGACGACTCGTCAGCGCTTCTTCGCTCATTCTTCCGCTTCTTTTTTTCTCTTCGATTACATTTCCGGTCGATCGTCATCTCGCGAATTATTCTTTCCTAGAAATTCGTGAGCAATACTTCGGGAAAATTTGCGAATCAACTGCAAAAATTGATGGAGAAACTTGGATGACGCGCGAGTGACACTTGCGAGGTGTTTTTCCAGAGTGAACAGAAGTTTCGGGTTCATCTTTTCGTCTCGAAACAAGACGAGCAATAATTCTTGCCACCAAGTCCTGGGAGAATTCGATTTTCTTCTGTGTTCACTCATCACTATTTTTTTTATGAGCCTGAGTGATTTAACGGAAATAGCATTCGTGCCAATGACGAAGACTTATTCGATTTTGTGATGGACATTCTCCAAGCCTACGAAACTTGTAATTTTATGTTTTATATCCATGCACTCTGAGAGTTTATTATCTTTCGAGCAAACACAAAGGAGATTTCGTTCTCCCGTTGTCCCCTCAAGCTGCTCGTATACTCTCCAGCATTGCTTTTTATTCTTCGAGACGATGTCTTTGGTTTAAACATTTGCAACGAGAGGATCTTGCAAAAAAATACCAGACAGCTTGGTGCAGGGGCAAAGATAATCAATAACACTTTGATAATAAGCAGCGAGTTCATCGACTTTCCGTCGTTGAGAATATCGCTCTGCCCTCGCTCGCCGCGAACTACATTCATCTCCACGGCTGTCACATTTCTTCTATGATGACCAGTTGCTTTTATAAAAACATACTTCCATGGAAAATACTTCGATGAATGAAAAAAAAATCTTTTTACTCTCTGGCGAAATTTCCTTTCAGTTTTTTCTTCATACCGAAGGAATTTCGTCAAAGAAAATTCTTCAATAAAACAGAGATTCTTATTCGAGCTTTTTATCCCCGAAGAACATTCCACGCGCATCAGGAATCTCGAGGAATCACTCAAGAGAAAAGTTTTTTTATTCCTGTAACGTTCGATTCGTGAATTTGGCAATATCGACATTTTCGGAACATTTTTTTCTTTGAAATATGAAACTAAACTTTTCGTCGAACTGACATGATTTCTTGACAAGATCGAATTATTCGATCAGCGGTTTTTCGAAATGTTTACACGCAACTCCACAGTATGTGGGTCAGGAACATTCTTTTCTCGCAATTCCTTTTTTTTAGTACGTTTTATGCTGTTCGAAAAAATCATGATTCAGAGGCAAGGAAAGTTTCACTTTGAAAAGCTCGTGAGGGACAGACTGACACGAATAATTTTATAATGCAGGGAATCGAGGCAAGAAAATGAGGGAAACATGTCGAGGGAGACGTCATTTCGAGGTGATAATGACTGGCGAGTCATTTTACAGGGACAAACGTACTCGTTCGTTTGTTTTTTTATTATTTTTTTATTACGCTATAATTATTAATCACACGCTGCGTAATAATACACATTTCTCACCTCTGGATGAGACGCAGCAATCGCAGTTTTAAATGTGCGTGTTCCTTCGTTGTTTTTTTTTTTCGAGTGACGGGAACGACGATCTCGACGATGTGGGCCAGTGGAAAGTGATTTGAAGTTATTGACGATTCTTCAAAATGATGTGGCCCGGCCCTGTGGGCGGACAAAATAACGCGAATGATTTTTCGGCATATCTTCCAAAACTTCGCATATTTCCCACAAAAACTCGTTTTGCAACCTCGAGCTGTACACTTTCGATATAAAAGGTAAACGTCCCGGCCTCCGACATGAACCAGCAGTCCCGCGGACACACTCTCAATCTGTATTTATTCTCATCCATTGACATGTGTGTGTCTATGTTTATATATAGACCGCGCCAGCTCCGCTTCGAGTTCGGAGATCAGGACGTTTACCTTACGTAATGATATAAATTTTCAAAGCACCTTCTCTGAAAATTCTCAAATTAGTTTTCTCTCGGTCCCGAACCACTCGATCGATCAACTACTTTAGTGTTGGTGTCCTTAAAGGAACACCGAACACGAAATCTTGTATCTCGTGCTCATCAGGCTGCGTGCGATCATTAGAAGAATTAACATACGAAATTGGAAATTGTAGCCTCACTTTTGTTTATCTCCGATCAGAACTTTGGGCCTCCCTGAATCTGAGAATTGTTTTGAGAAAAAAAACAACACGTTGAATTTGTTCTCGAACGTTTTCTTTATGTTCTGTCGGTTATCTCGTGATTGGAACTTCCTCGTTCGTTCGATCAAACATTCAAGGACTCGAATGATTCGTACCAACGAATTTTCGAGCTGTTTGGTCTCGTGGAATAAACACAAGTTATGCATTTCTCGTTAGCAATCTAATGACTTTGTGTCTTTGACGTAAGTGTGCGAATAATCGCGTACCAATGACTCACGCGAAGGAGATCTGTGACGAACAAAGTTTCCGAGCCGCCGAGTCACGCTGGGAGTCACGCGGAGATAATGAAACATTTTGCCATGCGAAATCGACTGCCGAATCGACAAAGACGTTGTCAAAAACGATGAGAATCGATAAAAACTCGCAGCATTCGGTGAAAACAAAAAAAAAGCACCACCGGAACTTGGAGCTATCGAAAAACACGATGAGGAATAAATTTTCTGTCAAATCTTCGCAAGCCTGTAATTATTTTCTCGTTGTTGAAAAAAAAATGATCGAAGAAAAGTTTGTAATTTGACACGAGACGGATGTTCATCAATTTTCATTGTTTCACAGTTAATCGTGAAGATTGAGCTCGCGTGAAAATGTTTATATAAAAAAAAACCAAAGTAACGTAAACCGATCGAAATTTTTTTGTCGTCCATTAATGAAAGATTCTCTGGGACAAAGAATAACAAAGGTGACCTCTTTACGTGCGTTTTGTGTCCATTCTTTCTCAAGGTGACCCCCACAGGACCCATCGGAGGCTGGCTCAATAGCAGGACAAAAAAATACAGCGAGAGTAATCGACGAGGCTGGCAAAGTCTTGAAATATTATTAACAGCCAAAAAAACGAGAAAAAAAAACAGCAGAGTAATATTTGAGGCTCCTTCTTGTTGATGTGTAACTGTTCGTTAAGGGAGTCCGAGGGTTGACAGTAATTGCAGCTAACGAAGAATAATGTCTGCGTAGAAAAAAATAGGTTGAGTAAAAGTGATGAATTTTGACGTCACCTTTTACCAAGGTACGGAATTACATTTCCTGGGTGTCCAAAGCTCGCACTGACAGAGACACTTTGTGTTCGCAATGCTCACCGAGTCGAATCAGTCACCGGATCTCCGGGGCAGTAGATAACGCTACCGTTTGTCTCGTACTATTTTCACAATTGCGTGGAATAAAGTCGAAAGTTGGAACGAAAAAGTTGCAACTAAAACATTCTCTTTCCTTGTCTGGCTCAATTTTTTGCTTCATTATTGCCCAAAACAGCTGGATCAATCGTAAACGTAAAAAAAAATCGTGAATCCATGATATCGATTTGAAGAGTCGACGATCACGAGGAGAAACATCGAATTTCCTCATTTTTCGTGTCACCAGAGACTGGAAAGTTTTATCCAAACTTTCCGAATTTTATTGCGTGTAAAAACGAGATGAAACCTCGTTGAATAATCGATAAGTGAGAAAAAATCATTCGCAAAGATATAAAGGAAAGATTTCCGGGCTCAAAGTGTCGTTTGACATTTTTAAATATCTGCCATTAGCAGCTTATTCGAAGGTCGTAAAGAGATAAAGATTCCTCTGTAAGTTTGTACGTACGACCAGAGGAAATTACCAGTAGCCATTGCCTCGAATATTCGTGCTCGTAAATGTTTATGTCGGACTGACGACATTGGGATACTCATGCTCGGTGTAACGAAATTCGCCAACAAAGATCCTGTAAAAACACACACGAGAGAAACATTCAACAGCTCTTCTCATTCTCTTATACGTATAGATGCAAGCTACTCTTTAAATGTCACTAACCTACGAAAATCCTGAACGAGAGCAGTGACCTTTTCGAAATACGATCGGTCGCTTCTCAAAAGCTGCGCCTCTCTCTCTCTCTCTTTCACACACACTCTCTTTCAAACATCGAAGTGTTCAGATTGAAATTCCTTGGACTAAAGAAAAGTGTAACTATTCGATGAAAAAGAATTGTTCTCATATTTCAATGACGACATGGAAAGAGGAAACGGACTTTTTCCCGAATCGTACGAAATAAATCGAAAATTTACGTCAGTTCTTTGTTTTTTTTTAAATCTCGTTTTGTGTGTGTGCCAAAGAATCGAAGGTCCACGTGTGGGGATGGGATGTGTATAAAGTTGGTTTGTTTCTTTTGAAAGCACAGAAAGATCGAAAACCGTTGGCTCTCGTTAACCATTCCGGTCACTCGATGCCTGGATGTTTCATTTTTTCCTTTTCCTCTTTTTGTTCGTCTTTTTTCAGTGGTGGTAAATAAGCATGCGACTGTACAGCTGCCCTGACGAGTTCCAACCAAGTTTTCGCTCGTTTATGAACGCGCACGTGCCTGGATTAATTTAATACTTGTATATATATAGAATTTCCACAATCTCGGTTCGCCAACTTCCAAACCATCAGCGAGACGCTCCATGACGTTAAAATGAAGCGAAACAGCCAAAGTTTTGCCCGAGTATTCGCCCAAGTTTTCATCGCTGAATTGGGCAAAATCTCTGCTGCCGCGAGAGCGACGAACCGATTACGTAAAACTGACAAAATTTAAAAGGAAATTTTCGAAACACGATTTTTCAAAAATTTAGCTGAAATTTTTTACTTCAAGGAAACGAAAAATTGTTAATTTCATGATTTTTCTGGCGAGGATAATCCCCCGCTGTTAAGTTTTGTTCAGTCTCGAAGGAAAATGAATAATTTGAGAAAATTTCGTTCCATCACTTCGGATTTGACTGACGAGAACGTGGGTCGGCATAATTTCATGAAAATTTCGATTTACCAGCCCACATTGTCGAGGACCCGTCGTAATGGGAATGAGGGACCTCGAGCCTTAGTCTTTTCTGGCCGCTCAGACGAGACTCGTCCACACGCACACGAACGTGAATTTTCAGGGCACAGAAGTTCCTCGAACTCATCTCAACGGTATAAACGTATTCGGGCGTATTCACGTCTGTATACGAATTTTTTTTTTCCCTTCTTTATTCTTCTTCATCTTCCTGATTCTCTCGTTACCGTGGCCGAGAAAGAAAAAATGTCCGTGCCTCCGGTCGCATCCCAAGATCTTTTTTCCCCCCTTTATTCTCTACTTTGTCTCTCTCTCCGGTCGTCGTCCGGTTTGTTACAATGGCTACGCCCCGGCTGTTTCTCGATGCGCCACCGTGGTTTCCTAACCTCCAAAATGTACAAGATCGTTCGGAAAGAAGACCGCGCGAGCGTCCAGAGTGAAAAAGAAAACTCGACGAACGTCTGGACTTTGATGAAATTTCAATTCGAAAGAAAAAAGCTTTTCGGCACGTTTTTTTAGGTTATTTCGCGAGCAAACTTTGTCCGGAGTTTGATGAACTTTTGAACGAATCGGTATGTACGTAAGACGGAGAGCAAAAACCGTATATATTGGTGAGGCACGAATTCACGGTGAAGCTTCAAACTATATACACAATGTCCTCGTGGAGAGCGCATTGTGTATCGAAAACCGTTACAAACCGTTGCCATTACGTGACCAGGAAAATGTATCAGTATTTCGTTGAAATAATCTTCCCTCGTGATGGCCCTCTCGAACGAAAATAATGAACGTCAACAAACGACGATAAAAATGGGAAAAATCATAGTCTCTTTCGACTGTCCTTGAGCTGAGAAAATAGACAGAAAATCTCGCGTTTTCACGGTCAATGTTTCTCCATCACAATTAGAGGCATAGATAAAACTGATAAATGCAGTACGTGCTTATCAAACGTCTTAGAAAACAATATCCTTGGTTCGAGGTCATAGTCATACGAACGAAAAATCCACGATCGTGACAATCACACGCGCTTTACTTTCGGAACACTAGCATTTCGTCCAAGTGGACGCTCGAAGCGCCACCTGGCAAAAGATTGCGTCATGTCTAAATCATGGGAAAGTGTAACGACCGTTTATTTTGAAATTTTTCGATATTTCCCCCGAAAAATAAACAGGGACGATCGTAAATTTTCTTCGAAAGGATTTAGAATCCCGAGTTTGTAAAGAAACTCGGAAGAAAAATAAGGAAATAGGATTTTTTAAGGAAATGTAAAGAAAGCGAAAATGGAGGTTTATTTTGAAAGATACTACAGAGAGTCGACGACAGAGGGCAACAATGTACTGCTGCACTACGTACCCCAGCGAGAGGATCGAGTGCTTTGAGAGTGCAATGCGTACTGCGCTTAAAGACGCGTGGAGCATGTTCTCGAGCCTTGGAGTATCGTCGATTGGTTGAGATCACGAAAACTCTTGAGCTCGTACAAGAGAAAAAGAGAGACACAGAGCGCCAGAGCTCAAGGGAGAGAGAAAAGAAATTTGGAGAGGGGGTAGCGCCGAACGTTGAAGCGCTCTCGAGCTCGCTACACCCAACTGTACAACTGTACGTAAACTATAGTAATTCTACGTACATATATAAATATGTAAGTAAAGGTACTTGTGTTTACATATATATGTAGCATGTGTGTGCGTATAGATATGTATATAGAAAGAACAAGAGGGAAAGAAAGAAAGAAGGAGAGATAAAGGCATCGAGAGTCGGAGGGTTAAGCTCGTCGCCCAGGGAGAGAGGGACAGCCTCTACTACAATTCCCAACTCGGCGTTTCAAAGTGACTGCTAGTGAAAACCAGTCGGTCGGTCAGTCAAGCACGGTGAGGCGATAGAGCGCCTTCGGCTCCGTAGCGCAGCCACTAAAAATCCGGGGGGCCTACGAAGTTTTTTTCAATTTTTCACATCGCTGCCCCTGCATCGTGTTTCTTACTTTTTGTTTTCTTCTATTTTTCCTTCTTTTCGCACCAAGAGTGTTTCGCATCAATTTTCTAAACTCCGAAAATGTTCATATACGTCGTTGATAAAATGTAGAAATATCAGTGCCAAGAGACTGTTTTTTCGGACCTGACGTTTTGGGGCTTTGTGGAGTTTTTCAAGTGATCGTCGAGAAATATTCATCTGTGTTTCGGTCTCGATACGTTGACGCTCGATCGACGAAACTTCGCGCGAAAAAACGTAAACACGCCTCGCGAGGCGCGCGACACTGTGATGCGAATTGTTAGGAAATTCGAATGAATTTCTCGTCTAAATAATGTCAAGGCTTTATTGACACTGCCAAATTTCTATCACTGCCAAATTACTTTAGTCACAGGGTCTTTTTGACGCTAGACAAAGAATTTGAATGAAAAATAACTTACCAAGTGGTCGATAGTCTTTCCGCGACCTTTTCCATTTTTCTTTCCGAGTGAATTTCGTAGACAACCGCGGTGGAAATCACTGTCGAAGCTCTTCAGCTTCTCTGTCGCGATCCCTATTTATTTATTTATTTTCATATTTTTTCCTTTATCGTTTGTCCCTTGGAACTCTTTGCTACGAACGACCAAGTGATTATCGCGGACGAGGGATACACAAAGAAAATAAAGACAATCAAAAAAAATTTCCACCGCGTCTCCGAAAGATCGCGCGCGATTCTGCGTATTCCGCGTTTTTATAGGAAAGTCCGTGAGTTCCGGGACTTTTCTTTCGCGCACGCGCTCGCAACGAACATCGAAATATCGCGCGACACTCTGCAATCTTTCGCGAATGAGTTTTCCGTTATTTTTCATCACAAAGACTCAAAATTGAGGAGAATTAAAATGACACTCTCGAGTTCAAGAGCCGGGAGGTGATATTTATTAAAAACGTATACGAAGCTACGAAATATCGTGCGAAAAAAACACACACAATGCCGAGCCAGACTACAACGATTTTGCTCAAATGCTCGATGGTCGACGTGCCTGCACTCAACCACGTGAAACTCAAGTCCCTCTACGATGTAAGTAAATTTAAAATAATCCTTCGACACCCAAGCTCTTTTACAATTTATTCCAATTCTTGTTAAGAAACTCGTTCGATCGCAGCTCATATTTATAGACACTTTTTGCTGCGTATTTACACGAGCAAAGCAAAGGTCAGTAACGAAGGAAAACTCGGTTGACGCGAAACGTCAACACAACAAAGACTCTGTCGTTTTCGAATCGTTCTATTTTTAGGAGCAATTCGTAGAGACGATTGCTCGACTGATTTACAAATACGCGATCAATCTTCAAACTATACGAACAAATTACAAAAAAACTTTTTTTTCTCCCAAATCAAAATATTTACTTGCTCGAGCTGATTGTTTTTCTTCGAAAAATACGATCGTTCCGATTCGTTGGGAGAACCGGAAGAAAACTGCTTCGCCAAGATCGAAATTTACGACATTTTTAGATCGAAAAATCAATTTTTTGGCAAAATGACTCGAAGAAGAGAATTTTTCTTTACACATTCATAGACGTCTCGTTATAAATCTCCGAATACTATTTCGGCAATATTCTTTTTCCAAAATCAAAATACTTGCCCGAGCTGATTGTTTTTATCCGAAAAATACGATCGTTCCCATTCCACATGAGAATACGAAGAAAATTGCTTCGCCAAGATCGAAATTTACGACATTTTTAAATCGAAAAATCAAATTTTTGGCAAAATAACTCAGAGAAGAGAGTTTTTCTTTACACATTCGGGGACTTCTCGTTATAAATGCACGGAAAGCGTGAAACGAAGACACAAAGGCCAGCTGTTTGAAAAATACGTTAGTGCGTGACAAAGAGCGCGAGAGGGCGAGCGCCTGGGATCCCACGATTCCGGGTAGTTCTCTGTCAGCCCTTTAGTTACAAGAATTCGAAAGAAAAAAAAAAGCGATATAGTGAGTTTCAGTGTTCGAGGAAAAGTAAAAACTAAAAACGCACACTGCACCGTAGAAAATAAATATTTTTCAGCCTCATTAACGCGAACCCCATTCGGTCTTGGGACGAAATAAAAAAAATATGTAAAAAAACAAAAACTGTCATTTCGTACGAACTCTCGAGGCTTTTACAATTTTCCATTTCCAATGAAAACAAAGGCAGAAAAAAAAGTGCAGCGATGCAATTTTTCCTGCAGCTACAAAAAATCCTCAAGCCATATTTTTGCTCCCAAACCGTCGTGCAGGATAAACAACAAAATAAACGACAGTGGAAAGAATTTTATTGGGTTGTTAAAATTCTTTGGAGTGCGCACGCGGACAATGGATAATTAATTTCTTTCTTCAATATGGCTCTCCATTAAACATAATAGAGAATAAATATCGCACACTGCACGCAGACAACAATAAGGACTCAGGAAATATTATTATCATTTAAAAATCAACAATTTCCTTTTTTTTTCAATATAAACACCAAAAACAAAAAATTTTGTTGAAAAAGATGGATATTTCGTTCGATACGTTCGACTGAACGTTTTTTTTTAGTAATCCCAAAAATTGTGTCATTGCGGAAGAAATATTTTAGAAAGTCTCTTCGGAAGTTAATTTTTGTCGATCCACTCGTTAATTTCGCTGACAATTCCGTTAGAAACGAAATTTACTGCGAAAATAACGAAAATTTTAAAATTATCAAAAAATATTTAGTCAACCGTATTCAACAAAATATCTCGACGATTTTTAACAAAATTTCAGTCCCAGTGAAGACGAAACTTGTTCAATTATTAGCCATGTTTGTGGCTCTCGTTGACCTCGTTTGACCGCACGAGAGTGCACAAGAGTGCGTATGCGGATAACGGGGATGCGAAAATTCACGGTTGCATTCGCGAGGACAACGAGTCGATCCCTGGGAGAGTTTATCTCCCCGGGAGTCCGACACGAGCCTTTTTCTTCTCGTGAATATTGAATATACAAACACTCGAGATTCGTTACTGTTATGCAAAGAAAAACAATCAACATTCGTGTAATTTCGTTGCGAGAGACTGCTCTGGGTCATATTGACCCGAAATCCTCGGGAAACTGTGAAAAAATAAACAAGATTTGCAAAAATAAATCGATTTTCTTTCAACAAACAAAATACTTCGCGAAATTCACGGCGAAATTCAGGGAAATCGCGTTTAATCTTTACATTACCAACCGAGGCGTTGCTCGCCAGACAAAAAGTTCAAACGCCCGAAGAAAATAAAGACGCGGTACGAAAAAAAATGCTAATAATGCGGGAGCGAGTGAGATAAGAGCCGCACATGCGACACACGCGAAAATTGAGGAACGAGTCATGGATTCGGTCGGGCGAATGGCTCTGTTCAACGTACGTTGAACTATAATTCCGCGCCTCGTTTTCCTTGTAACGCTGAACACGAACCTGTGCCTCAATTCTTTGCGCCAGTGAGCAAAATTTTTCATTTTTCTTTTTCTTTTTTATTTCGAATCCACGATTTGAAAAAAATTGTCGAAAATGAACGAAGGACGTGTCGTTGGGAAAAACTTCATTCACGAACAACAAAAAAATGTCATTTTTTCGACGCGACACTGAATACAAACTTTGTTTACGTTTTTTTCGAATAATCCCAAAAATTGTGTCATTGCAGCGCGAAATATTTTGGAAAGTCTCTTCGGAAGCAAATCTTTATCGTTCCACTCGTAAATTTTGAAAATATTTCTAAAAATATTTAGTTTGTCATATTCAACAAAATATCGACGATTTTGAACAAAATTTCGAGTGAAGTTTTGAGCTCTGACGAGAATTCACGCGGATTCCAACTCTCGCTTTGATATTGTTCGAAAAATCAACAATTTTAACGTTTGCGTCGTGCGGATCCTACGAAATTCCTTTCATTTTATCCCACAGCCCAAAATTCTCACAAAACGTTGAGAGTTACGAGGATGTCACACGTTCCTCCGTTCGTAGCTTCGAGACTGAATATTTTCCAGAGAATTGGAAACTTTTCTAAAATATTTTAGGAGAACCAACAAGAAGATTTTTCTATCGAGCTACAGAAATGTCGCAGGGTTCGTAAGTTGGTCCTAAATGTAAATATGGCTGTTGCGAGACTATTCTCGAACGAAGTACGAAGGAGCTGCTGAAGGGAGAAAAGACGAGCAGAGCGCGTTAACCCGTTCGTAGTTTGGTGTGGACAGACGGACGAAGAGCACATGCAGTTGGAGCGAATGAAACTTACGCAGGAGAAGTGAAAAAGCGTTGGAGTGAGATGCGCCACGAGCTCTAAAAAAAGAGACGAACAGACTCGAGGCTGGGGGGCGAGAGATAAAAGAGGAAAAAAAAACTAGCAAGAAGTACATAAAGTAAAATGGATATGTGCGGTTTAACAGAGGGAGAGAAAAAAACACGAGCCAAACCTTTTTTCTTCACGCTCGTGTGTGTCTGTGTCCCTCAGAGAACAGTTGGCACTGTATGTTTTTTGCAAATACTTAAGCACGATGCGTACCAGTGGAATGAAAGGCGAAAAAATTGACAGAAGGGTGCTAAGAGTCTCTCGCACACGCGCCCAATTTACAGTTCGCTCTCGGAGTCTAATTCCTTTCTTTTTTTCTCTCCATTTCGTACGTCGATCCTGGAGGTAAAATTTCGGCGATTGGATCCAGAGAACAAATTACTTTTTGATGCACGAAAAAAATCTCTCGACTCAGGACTCGAGTCAAAATCGTACGAGATACAAAACCAAAACTTTATACGAACAATAAATTTTCTACGTTGGCTCCTAAATCATGGGAAATCTGAAATGACGAATAAAAAAGTTTCTCAAGTACTAAGAATTTCGGCTGCGGCGTTGGGAATTATCGCCGAGATCGAAAAATCTCCGATACTCGACAGCTCCGTTTCCGAAATAACGCGCGAGATAATCCCAGCGAGAATATTCATCTGCCATGTATTCGGAAACACGAACGCCGAAACAACTATGCAGAAATATCCGGAATCCTTCCCCCGCGACTCCCTGAAGGATCACGCAGGGGAAAGAGAGTCTCAGACGAAAAGAAAAGGTGCGCCTGCTGAGATCTCTCTCTTTATCGCTCTCTCTCTCTCTCTCTCTCTCTCTCTCTCTCTCTCTCTCTCTCTCTCTCTCTCTCTCTTCGTTGCTCCTTCTTCCTCGCACTTTATCTTCTGCGTCGTTCTGCGTAGTTCTCTCGAGTGAGCAACCTTTTGAATCATCTCGTCGGTCGTATACCTGCTACGAAACAAATCCATTGTGGACCGAAAAGTAACATAAAAGAGAGACCGTAGAATGTGGGGAAAGTGGATTCCTCATTCCAAAACTACGAGCACGTGAAAAACAAAAATTGAGCATTCGAAAAGATTTTCTTACGAAATATAATGGTCGACAGATCGTTACCACGAAAAACTCTGCAAATTCGTATGCACGAGACGAAAATTCACGTGCTTTTGTAACGAACTCGAGGTTTTTCTCGACACCATGGACTTCGAGAAAAAGCGTTTGAATAATAACATCAATTATCATCATCATCATCGTAATTTCCTTTGGAAATTTAATAATTCTGAAGCGTGACACGATGGTCCACTTTCGAGAGAGAATTTCCTCCCTCGTACCTTTTTACCGACGCAAACACTCAAACACTTTTGCCACACGCATTCACGCATGCATCTCGACGAGACACTCTCGAGGATCCTCTCACAGACCCGTATGCAGGACGAGCAAACTCACACCGTTACACTCACCAATATCAATCCGGAATCGCCGCCCCATCACAAAAACGAGGCGATTCGCCTCGGGATACAAATTACACGCTCGTATGACTGGAAGCCTTACTCTATAGTTCAGGGATCGAGCGTATCGCTTTAATTCGATAACCCGATCATTTTCTTTTCGAACAGAAACGCGAGAACAATATTTTTACAAAAATTCCGAGAGATTCCAAAAGTCTCTCGACATTGTATAATTTTTTGAGCAAACTTCGAGGCTCTCAAGAGACGATGTTAATATTTCACAAATTCTGTTTTTTCTCGAGCAAAGCTCAAGATTCTTATAAAATATTTAGCCATGACAAGAAAACACAAAAATAAGTACGAAAATTGTCAAGGTTTTTGAAATTGAAACAAAATTTATAGAAAAAGTATTTTTCGTTGAACCCCAACGTTCCGAACTAAATTTTTCATGAGATCCGGTGAAAGGAACCCGATTTATTGGGCACTCATTGAGCTGCAAATAAAACTGAATTCAAAACAGATTTTCATAATCTTCTCATCATAATTGGATTAGGTTAATTACTTGTGTTTGTTTTATTAACTCGAGTGATTTATTATCAACACAGTCGAGTGATCATTTGGCCATTGAGCCAGGGATTAACAGGGTCGTTCGTGAGAGGATCATTTTATTGGAATATTTCGAACGGCAGGTATGCCAATTGTCGTAGGATTTGACAGAGAGATTAACGTGAATATTCCTGTGGATTTTATTGCGACAGATACGAGTCTCGAAAGATATCGCTGCCCTCCTGCTGCCTCTCGCTCGCTTCCCTGTCCGTGTTGTCTCCTTTTTTTTATTTTCTATACTTTATACCTGTGTGCTTGGCAAACGCCTCGTCCCCTCGTTTCAAACTGACCTGGTCGTCGACGTCGTCTCCGGACCCCTTGGCCGTGAAAGTTTCGTCTCTCTTTGTGCTACCTTTTACATACTTATGCGTTACACGTGTAATATCCACGCAGACGTACACGTGTTGGCGACTCAAGTTCGCACGGTTCATCTGCGTCGAGCGGTTCAACTTTTAGCGAGACTGCGTTGCACCCGTCGACTCGGTTAACCCGGTTTATCGTAAATTATCGAAACTGGAAAACATCGAACCTTAAAGAATTTTGCAATCTCGACTAAAATCTAGAAATTAATTCATTGAATTCAACAAAATTTACGTAACACTATGGATTTCTGGTTTCTTTCGTTTTACAGCTAAAATGTCATAGTAGGACGACGTTGAAGTTTGCATCGTTGAAATGCAACGAAATTCTGTTTTTTCTTGAGCAGAGCTCCGTGATTCTTATTCAATATTTGGTCAGGACACTAAAACGATTATTTTTCGGGATCCACCACAAAATTTTCTCGAAAATTGTCATGGTTTTTGAAATTTAACAAAAAATGAATACACTGGGAATGAAATTTTCTTAAAAATCGTCGATATTTTGTTGAATACGATTAACTGAATGTTTTTTTATAATTTCAAAGTTTTCTTTATTTTGGCAGTATATTTCGTTTCTAACGGAATTGTCAGCAGAATTTACGAGTGGAACGACAAAAATTTGCTTTCGAAGAGACTTTCTGAAATATTTCGCGCTGCAATGACACTATTTTTGGGATTATTCAAGAAAAACGTTTAGTCGAACCTATCGAACTTTTTGAACAAAATTTTGTTTCTATTTTTCGTTGGAGCCCAACGTTGCGAACTTCAGTGTCGTCATATTAGTCGAAGTCTACCTCTCGGCGTTGTACTCTTCGCATTTAGAAACCAGTTGTTCCGCAGTGCCTAGACCAAGTCTGTGAAAAGACACCGCTGCCTCAAAGGCCGAGTCTCGACGATGCAGTGTCTCGGCAAAGTATAAAGTAACGCAGGCCATACCCTTAGGTACAGATATCTGGTGTGCAGGTGAGAATTTTCAAGGCAAACACTCGGTTACAACGGCTACATGGATGCATAGGTGTCCAATGTGGAACGACACGTGCATACGCCATGGAGAGCCATGAAATGCGTCCGGAAAAAATAGACAAATATTCCGAAATTTGAATTTGCTCACGTATTTCTTTGAGATATTGTTAATTAATGAATTCTCGTTTGCGGAGAGAAGAAATGAAAAAAATGCCATGGGTCTTTGTTTCCTACGCTCTTTGCTCGAGAGCAGTTTCGTGGCGAGCTACCTACGAGTTTCGAAGGATCGAGAACCCACGAAGACGATGCAACGTTGCACTTGAGACTCGTCGATTGCAACGTACGGGGTAATTCACGAAAAATTGACAAGTTTTTTTGCGTTTGAATAATTTTTACATTCGCTGCTTCGCACGAAGCGGGATGAACATCCTGCAAGTTGTGAGTCGAGAATTCAGAAGATTTTTCTGTCGATTTTCGTAATTAAAATTTTTAATCAACGTCGTGAAACTTTTGCGTTTCATTTTTTACGAGTGAATTCAATGAAAATGAAGTTTTTATCGTCCAAGGTCATTTTTTTAATAGACGAATGTTTCGGGTAAATAGAAAATGTTGAAAATTCATTGGTTTCGAATAAAAGGCCCTGTACAGGGAGCCTGAGATGGAAGATGGCGAGATGAACACACGAGGCCCAACCTTGGAGCCGAAGGCGTTTAACGACCCTAATTTAACAGAAATCTTAGCGTTGGTGATGCTTTCTCGAGGATTGCTCTCTCTTGCTCTCGCGTTGCCACGAGCAAAAGCTTCTCTTGACCATGCAGACGCGATGCTTTCTATCCCTCGTTTCCTCTCAGCTCTCCCCGCACCCGTTTCACCATTTTTTCCCTCGACCGCACCGATGCCGTGTCAGCAGTTTGCTTTTACGGATTCTATTTTTAGTTTCTATTTTGTTTTCGGACACGAGACTTCGGTTAATGAATAAATACGTACATCCGTGAAGCTTGATCGGTATATAGAATGAAGCTCTTCGTGCTGTACCCACACACAAAGTCCAGGGTCTCGATACCGGCAGCAGTTTCCGAATCATTATTTCCAGCCCCTTGGTCTCTCCCACAGACACTGATTCGATGAATCAATAATTCGATTACCCACCATCACCCACGCCTCGGAACTATAGGCTCGAGACAAAAATACTGTTCCAACGCGAAAGGAAAAGCGTTACGAAGTTATTGACATTTTCTGCACTAGAGAAATCCCAATTGATTGAAAACTGTTTTCTTTGTCGATTTCAGACTCGAAGAAATTCCGCAGAGTCGCGAAGCGACGAGCGTATTTTTTTCTGAGGTTCTCTGCTATCGAGAAAATGTGATTTTTTTTGTTTCTGGTGCACAATTTAATTTAGGAATTGTTTACGACGTAAATGTTGACCTCCTTGTTTGTAAAACGAGATTCTAGTGTTGCCGGTGTAGACTCTCGTGGTCGTGCAAACACAAAAGTCTGACGAGAAACATTTTTATCGAGGCTCTCCTTGGATTCGCGCTTTTTCCAACTTGCTCTCACTCTTGGGACGACGGTTATACAGATTTATGTACAAAGGAGAATGTGTGCGTGTGTCTGAATGCGCGGTGTACCATTTGGTGCATACATACGTGAGTCTTGGGACGCCGGAACTCGAGAAACTTGCTCGGGGCGTTCAGGAAGCCTGCAATGACGTTTCGAATGTCCGAGAGCAGTCTGCAACGTACGAGGTCGACTCGCGCTTTGACCTTGTTACTTTTTGCCGAGAGATCGATGCCACGGAGAGAAAACATGCGAAAATCAAATTGAAGCTTCATTCGTATCGCGCGGGGCTTGTCTCCTAGCAAGCAGCGCGTGTAGTGGCTAAAGTTTCATCGTCGAGGGGCCTCAACGTCCCAGTTGCGTCCACCATCTTCCTTTTTCTTTCTCTTATGTTTATATTCACATTTTATTACTTTTTTATCTCTTTCCCCATTTTCTTAACATTTTATCACATGCAATTGAAATTTCTCGAACGTTTCATCGAGGAAATAACGATAAGACTTATTCCGATACTCCATAAACCTACTTGCAGTATTTGTCGTCACTTGTAACTCGTGCAAACTCGAGAAAAGTGTAGAGAAGAGAATAACATATCTCTATTGATATTTCTTAACCGGGTTTATCAGTTTCTCTGAATATAGATAAACAGAGAGACATTTTTCTCCGCTCCTCCCTTTATCTCACGTCCTCTTATCCCCATAATCAACGAATAAACCATTTGCTCGAGAAATTTGGCTTATCTTATCGCCAGCATCCCGAACAATCTTATCTCCCAGGACTCCTGACAATCTAAACAGACATTTTTAACACGATCATCTTAATAATAATAATAATAAGAATAATAATGTGCGGTCCAGCCTCCGTCTTATCTGATCGGTGTAAATCGTTTGATATTTTTACACCGTCTAGAACGAAGCCGGAAGTAAAACTCGTAGATAAATTGACGAAATTATTCCATCTCCATCGTCGATGGCTTTTTTCTCTCACGCTGCTGAGATTTTTATTTTTTTTGTGTCCGTTTCAATGTTCCTGGGGAAAAAATCGAACTTATTTATTAAAAATGACAAACTCACGTTCTTCCTTCTGCTTTCCGTGACTTCCATTTTCTCGATAATGAAGATCTATGGGGCGTCATAAAAAATATTGCAGTCCGCTGCAGCGAAATATTCTTTATGGCATATTTGCCCCGAGAGGAATTCACATCTCGAAGCTGCCTCGTTTCTCCCATTAATACGACGTACTTTTGGAGTAACCGAGTCTTTTACCATTATGGCTTGACGTATACAGCTCACACCCTCTCCCTCTCCTTCTCTCTATTTTCTCTCTGTCTTCCGTTCTCTCTTACGTGCGCTGGTAATATTCTCGATGCTCGAGAACATCACGTAGACCAAGCACCGCACACCGAACTCGACGCTTTCATTACGAGCCCTAACGCCACTCTGGGACAACACACTTCCCGCGAACCTTACGAGGGTCGTCTCGAGTCGCTTCTCATCTGCTCGTCTTCTTCGTCTTCCTCCTGACCTCGAGCTATAACTCTTTTACCTTTTTCGTTCGCCTTTTTTCCCCTCTAACCTTTCCCGCTACTATTCCTTTATAAAAATCTATTCTAAAACGATGCATTCACGGTTTCATCGTAATTAACTAACGAACGAGTGTGCTGACCTCTGAGAATCTTCAAAACTCGGTTACTAACGAAACTTTTTGAAATACATTTATTCGTCGGTTTGATTAACGCAAAATCAATCATAAGGTTCGAAGTTTCAGACTTTAGACCAAAACGATCCAGAGTTCATGATTCTTGTTCAATATTTTGTCAGGACAATATCTCTTTCGATCGAAAATTGTCATGGTTTTTGAAATTGAACAGAAAATGAATAGAAAAGTATTTTTCGTCGAATCCAAACGTTGCGAACTGTCATGGTCCTCGCTCGAACGATTCAGAAGGTAAATTCTCAACGAACCAAGCGAATCAACTCATTAGGATATCGAAGAATTTGGCAAATGCATCGCGAACCTCAGAAATGCAGTAGAAATGACTGTACGTTTGGAATTTCTCTCATTAGGAAATCAAAGTTCGTTAACTTCGCGGTTCAAGGGTCTTCGGAATATTTTTTTTTTCTTTTACGTGGATAAGCTTCGTGGTTCGCGCAGCTCATAGCAATTTTCGTACACCCTTTATGCATCGGATTTCCGTAGATGGAGTGAGCGAGAGCTGGTTAACCCAGGTCTGCCCGACCCTGTTGTTGATCCAAGCATGAAGATGTCCATGGCTCTTCGACCAGACTGCTCGTCGTATATCAGCTGCGTATATACTTTGCTTGGTCACATACACTGTCGCTCAAAAGTTTGGATACAGTATCCAATATTTTTTGCCGCACTAAAAGTTCGATAACTTTTTGAAAAATAAAGATTTTCCAATTTTCCAGACGGCGTTTTGAAGGGGACAAATGAAGCTTCAGTTCGCTCCATTTAAATATTTTTTATGATTTTTTTTCGACCCAGTACGGACTTTGGTTCGTGACTGTTTTTATGCCTTTTTTCGACCATGGCGAATCAGGCGCACAACTCAAAAAAATTCTTCTATTTTTTTTTAATGATGGAGAACTTGAAAGTGAATGTAAAACCTCCAAGTTCTTTTTTTAAAAAATTTTTTGCGATTTTTTTTCGAAAAGTTATTAGCATTTCGGCTGGAATCGATAAATTTTAAAAAATTCGAAATAACCAGAGAACAATGGGATTAGAGAGAAAACGTTAAGAATGAAAAAAGTTGTGTACTTTCATTCTGAATAGCATTGAATTTTTTCAGAATTATTTTTTGAATTTTTTTTTTTTCGAGTATTTTTTTCGCAACTCACGCATAAATTTTTTTTTTATGATCGGTAAAATAATCATATGAGCCCCTCACCCCACTTAGATGAGTTTTTCATCGAAAAAGCCGCCTTTGGCCTTTAACACCGCGTCCACGACTCGCGGCATCCGTTCGATCAGCTTCGAAGCCAAAGGCGGCTTTTTCGATGAAAAACTCATTTAAGTGGGGTGAGGGGCTCACATGATTATTTCATCGATCTTTAAAAAAAAATTTACGCGTGAGTTGCGAAAAAAGTACTCCAAAAAAAAAAAATTCAAAAAATAATTCCGAAAAAATTCAATCCTATTCAGAAGGAAAAAAACAACTTTTTTCATCCTTGACATTTTCTCTCTAATCCCATTGTTCTCTGGTTATTTCGAATTTTTTAAAATTTATCAATTCCAGCCGAAATGCTAATAACTTTTCGAAAAAAAATGGAAAAAAAATTTTTAAAAAAAGAACTTGGAGGTTTTACATTCACTTTCAAGTTCTCCATCATTAAAAAAAAATAGAAGAATTTTTTTGAGTTGTGCGCCTGATTCGCCATGATCGAAAAAAGGCATAAAAACAGTCACGAACCAAAGTCCGTGCTGGGTCGAAAAAAAATCATAAAAAATATTTAAATGGGGCGAACTGAAGCTTCATTTGTCCCCTTCAAAACGCCGTTTGGAAAATTGGAAAATCTTTATTTTTCAAAAAGTTATCGAACTTTTAGTGCGGCAAAAAATATTGGATACTGTATCCAAACTTTTGAGCGACAGTGTATACATCGGGTATTCCTATTACATGCACATCGATATCTGCATACGTGGCCACTCGTTTTTTTCGTCAGTATATTACGTTATGAAATACTACGCTGCATCATAGGCAACTTCTCGATTGCAGAGGAGAATGAAGCACGTGGGAAATTCTCCGAGCACGATTCTTATTCGCTTCGTATCTCTGTATATATTTATTCCCGCTGCAAAAATGTCTTTGGTGGCTGTTTTTCAAGTGTAATTTTTCACGGTAACGAACCTCGTGGATCAGCAGAAATTGCAGACTCCGCAACATTCCGATAAATCGTGTTTACTGAATTACCTGAAAAACAGTTTGCATCTCGAGATCGAAAAAAAAGTGCAGTGGCTCGAATTCGAAACAAGAAAAAAAAATACGGAAATTTTTGGAAAATGGAATCAAAATTTTGGGTTTTGTTTTTTTTTTCTTGAGGTTTTTAAAAAAACTGGATTACTTTGAACTGCAGGATCTTTTTTCTCTTCCCATTATCGGGATCGCCGCACTTTTCTGCAGTATTCGTACTTTTTTTTACTATTCAGACTCTCGCTCGAATTCTTTAGCAAGAAATGCAAGAAATGAGCGCGGTATTGGATTCGAATTTAATGGAATTATTGAATTCCGTATCTCGTAGTGAAAACCTGAGTCATCTTTTTAACTTGAAAGTTTAACTAAATCCGGGAGCAAGTTACAGTCGCTTGGAGTCCTGGGGGGAAAAACTCGCGGCGTTTCTTCTTTTTCAGAACTCTTGATTGATTCATTGTTTCGTTTTGCATATTCGCCAACGATTTCGTTAATTTTTTTTTGTTCCTATCGGTACGTTTTGCTAGAGCAATGGCAGCGAACAAGAGTTCGAGAAAATTTAAAAAAGAGACAAAAAATAAAAGCGTGCAACGAACTCGAATAGGCAGTTGGCCCAAAACTTTAGAAATTCAATGCACGCGCTATATATAGAGATATGTTACTTTAGGACTCGCCATAGCTCGAAGAATGGTTAGGTGCCTGACGTTTTCACGAGTGCCAATTAGAGCGGTGAGCATCGATCGGGGGAGAAACCGTTCGACGCATTAGCGGCGTACGGTTAACTCTCAGGCCCATTTGTGAATGGTGAAACCGTTTGCTCTCTGTGGACACATAACCAGTATGAGAGTTTTTCGTCTGTCTGTGTGTGGAGCTGCATAGAAAAGTCTCGTTCTGTACTTGCAGCTCACGTGTACACAGTCACACGAATTTATCGAACAAAGGAGAAAAGTTGGACTCACGTACGGGTCGATTAGGATTTTCTCTCTCTGCTCGTGTCCAATCGAGTTTTTACTTTCTCAAGTAAAAGTCTCCACAAGATTACGTCAATTTGTTTCCAATAAATAATCAAATTTTCTGATCTACTGAAACGAACAATTGGAAACTGTAATGCATCAAAACAATGACGAAAACTAAATTTTATTTTCGTCCAATTAATTCTTCATCAAAATCATTTTGGTCCAGAGATTTTTGCTTACGATCGTCACTCGTGAGTTTATCGTAATGACTCTCAGCTGATGATGAACTGGCTGATGGATCGAGTGCCAGAAGTCGAGCACAAGGGCGTGCACACTCTCGTGACGCCCATGATTCTCCTCCTTCGTAATTTCTTCGCTGTATTATTCATCGAATAGTCTGTATTCTGACTCCTTTTTAATAGTTAATACGTATCGAGGTGTTGGGGCAATTGTACATGCGTGGTCATGCGGGCGAACGAGTATACGGTGGTCGGAAAGGTTGCTCGAAATGAAAGAGCCGCTGCTCGCTTTTTCAAGAAGCTCGATTGCAACGAGGCGACGTCTCGTTCGCGATACAGGGCGTCATCGTTATAATACTCTTTGCTACGACGACTCTTCGTATATAAAGTTATAACAGTATATATATATAAATTTTTCTCGTAACTCCGGCACGCGCACTTCACGCAACGGTGCATGAGACAATTGAACGTTGACCCACTTAAGAAAATACTTTGCGATCTTCCGAGACCCTGCTCGTTATCCGTTCGTATATTTATGACGCTTTTTTCTTCTCCGCCTAATCTTTCCTCTGTCTCTCTTGAGAGGGTCACTGTATTTTGACATCTGAAATTTTTCTAATTTACTTTCTCCCGCAACAACGAACGAGCATTCGCTATCGTGGGAATGAATTTCTGGAACAGCTTGAAATTGCTCGAGAAAATGCCCTTGTTTTTCATTCGTTTGACGCGTTGCAGTTCTTACTCACAAGTTTGTGAAAATTGGTGTGATCGTGATTCATTGCATTCCCGTATTAATTCGTTTTATGCAATTCGCGTAATATTCATTTTGAAAAAATTGAATGAAACGCGGTCCTACTTAAGGGAAGTGCGTGCTTCGTCTCTAAAGAGCAATAAGCACGCACTCAAATTCCCGCGAAGCTGTGACACACATAAAGCCCAATAAACCGCGCAACCAGCCAGAGAAAAAGAGAGAAGAATCTTTAAACTCGTTTCACTTAAGCGTTTAACCCCCCGCAACGCTTTGCGAACGAACCCAAAGAGCTCGATTCTTTCTCCTGACGTTCTTTTCTCGCTGCAGCTGTACACCGACATTTGCATATATTCTCGAATAAAAAATGAAGAAAACACACAAAAAAAATAAAGAAATACGCGAGCCCTCAATATTTTCGATGCTTCGTCTTTAATTCTCGAGAGACCGAGAAAAATTAAGCGCCAAGTTTTATGGGGAGAAATCGCGAGAAGAAAGAGGCAAACGATACGAAACTTTGACCCAATTCGCGATCTTTTATTTTTAGCTTTTTTTTAGCCACTGCAGCGATTCATCCCTTTGTCCTCCTTTTGGTGGATCGTTTATATTTCACAAATGCCTTCCGACAATCCGTTTATTTCTCATATCCATACAAAGCTGACAAACCACTTTATGATTACGATAAATTTAATGATTCTCGTTTAATCTCAAACGCTCGTATATTTATTAACGCGTAACGCAGCAGCAGCGCAAACTTGATAAACGCCAACTGAAACTTCAACTGCTCGAATTTATTTACCTCCATAATTTTATCCTCGCAAAGGATAAGGTTACCTCGTTTTTTCCTTCACATTTATGTCACTATATGAGCCTCTGCTGCTCATGTCGAGTTCCACATGAAGAAACAATTCGAACGTTGAGACAAAAAAGATGCGATTTCGAGGTGAAACGTTTTATCATGTCCCTCGAAAAATCGTCGTCCAATCTCTCGCTAAAGTGATCCTTTCCCCATAGAAAAATGACATTTTAAAGACGTCCTCCGTGTTTCGAGATATTTCAAACAGCTGCGTAATCTCCTCGCGGTACTTGCGATACGATATCTCCAAAAATAATAATGCGAACCGGTTCACGAGATCGTGAATTGGATTCGTTGGAAATATTGCACGTTATTCGATGTTAGTGAACTCTGGCGAGCGTGGATTAAAGCCTCGGTTCAAGTGAATCATTGTCGTGCATACAGTACGAGCAAATAAAAATACCATAACGGTTTGTACAAGATTTCCAAAACTGGTTTTCGGCTTTCTTTCTTCTCGTTTATTCTTTTTCTTCCCTTCGGCGATTCTCCTATCACCAACTTAGCGGTACTGCGATTTAGTGATTGTCGAAAATATTTAAATCCACGTGATAACTTCGCTCTCCCTTTTTCATTCGTTTTTCGTCATTCCAATAAATTAACGCTCATTGAAAAACGTGAGAGAATCTTCAAAAAATTGGTACGTCGTGTTGCACTTTTCGTAAATAGTGTTTGGCAGAAATCTAATCGTCGTCATCGCGATTCACACTTTTGGGGCATCGCAGGCAGCCCTTAGCGAAGCGTTTTTCTATTTTATTCAATTTTTCATTTCAAAGTATTTTGGATCGTTGATTTCAAGTAGAAGAGAGTGAATAAAGAGTTCTACGTATCAAAGTTCTCCAGGCATTCAGGTGGGAAGATGTGAGATCGAAACGACGAGAGAGAGAGAGAGAGAGAGAGGTTTGTACAATTATAATTCCTTGAGCGCGTACAGCGAGAGAGGCCGCGCACATAGAATGGCATGAGGAATTCACGGAAATGTCTAAGACGAAGCGCGATGTACCAGGACAAAGCACGTTTTTCCTACGCGTGAATTGATGATACGCGCACCTGCCTGAGTACGTTACTCCCACTCTATAAAAGACGCGTTGGTTCATTTCTTTCTCCTTCTTCGTTTTTTTTCCCTTCAAGAGAGACGCTCGATCGAGTGATTGATCGCGTAAATCTGTCGTGGATCGTCGAGAGAGTCTTTTGAATTGCGAGTGCAATAGCTGTTTACGAACGGACGTGAAACGAGTATCAAATGGCGATGATAAAGAAATAGTAGCGAGAAAAAAGTCAAAGTATTTGTAAATAACAATAAAATTAAATCGCCATAATTATTTATCGTAATCTCGTTCGAACGAGTCAATTAGAACGTTCAATATTCTATGGCGCGTAATAATTTTGGAAATATTCAAATTAAGTTGCAATCGTAAAGTCCATTCGGAAAAATGGTTTTTCAATCGTTTCATGCGAATTCTCAGCCTCATTCGTTCGGTTTCTCGTTTAATTAGAAGATTTCGCGTTTAATCGTAAATTCGATACGGACGAAACGATCAGTTAATAATGCTCGCGGTATATAACGTGAGTATCGATCGGATACGAGGAGCGTATATAAACGGTATATCAATCGAATACGAAGTTATATCGATCTGATAAGATCAGATTCAGGTATGCGAGTTGTCTCGGCTAAGATATTTGTACATCCATTTAAACATTAAATCGTATATACATATGTAGAATAATACTGTATCGGTTTTAAACAACTATTCGCTGCTTGCGACCGACAGATTTATCGCGATCGAGATATATATACGAGAGAGGTGATCGGTGCCCCGGTCAACACACGGAAGTATCGCGCACAGCTCTCCAATGTATACAATAATATCGATCTTTGCCACGGCTAGTGAGAACCAAAGATTATATAGTCATTTTGACCCGCGTCTGGAGTCAATACACAAAGTCTTTGCCGACTCTACACACACACACAGACACGCGGATTACGGTACTTCGGTGGTTCTTTCGGTTGAAGTACGTTGTTAAAAACTTGAAGCGAGAGGTCGTCGAGATTTTGACATTTGTGCCACTGCTGGCGGGAGAAGAAGGAAGCAATTTCTTTCGTGTTATGAAAAATCGATCCTGCCTGCTTGGAAATGATGTTTTTATAGGCTTGGCCCGAACCAGTGAAAAATCTTATTCGTCCTTTGGTAGGATCGCTTTTTATAAACGAAACTATCCGGCGTTTGGAAAGCTATACTCGATTCTTTCGAAACACTTTGGCGAACCGCTCGCGTTAGGACTCTTTTAGAGACGCAGCAGGTTGGCAGGTGTCCAGGCGTGGGACTTGGGATGCATCTGCCAACCTGTGAACTTGTTGTTTTTCTATGTTTTTCTTTTTTCTCTCTTCTTCTTTCCCTTTCTCCTGATCCTGTTGGCTCCACGTATCCGGTCGGAGAATGACATTGCGCTTGAAAATCTTGGAGGGAGAAATAATCCGAAACGAATTGAGGGTTCGATGTACTGCGAGGGAAAGGATTGCCATTCCTTTCCAAAGTCAATCGTCAAAATGACGATTTGTTGTCAATGCAAATAAAAATAAAATTCAATCAAATGGAAATATCGCGGTTGGGGAATTTCACTTTTTTTTTCGTCATCTTTGGACTTTGGTGACGTGCATCGCGGAATGCAGTTTGCACTCACGATGAAAATAGTGAAATACGATTCGAGTGGGAATCTCAATAAGAAACTTGTGTAGCGTCATATATACAAATGTTTCGAGTGTTTGCAATATTTTCATTCTCGATTGGCAAGGATGGAAACTGTCGAGTGCAGGCCCGACAGGTCAGAGCTCTTGGATCTCGGTCTCTCTTTCTCCTGCGGTCCTTTCAGCTCCTTTGGTCACTTTTCTTTCTCACTCTGTATTTCACGTTACCAGAGGCTCCTCGTCTCGTTTCTTGTTGACTCGAGAGGCTCTCGAGACGTCGAGAGAGGCGAGAAAGAGGTTTCCCGAATGAATATTGTGAGAGGCACACCCGGAGTAAACTTTGGGACGAGGATCACCTGCGTATGAGATTTTTATTTTTCTTTGTTTTCCTTCGCTCTTTTTTCCTTCGCTCGCATGAGCAAAGTATCGAACGAGCTACAGCTGAAACGTCGAAGGCAAGATTCTCGATACATCCAAGCACCTGCTGCTGCTCAGCTCGTGCTTTCGTTGAGAAAGCCAGGTGTTGGCGATCTCCTTTTTTTAACCAAGACTTCGCGAATATACATTCGACCAAAATAAATCTGTACGAAATCCTTCGCGGAGCGAGAGCGAAATGAACAAAATAAAAAACGTTTGCCTCGAATCTCGCTTCGTGTCTAATGATAGGCCACCAATCCTCCACCCTCCTTCGTTCTCTTCCCTCTCTCACGTTTTTTTTACTCGCCCTTTTCGTTTTCTCAATCTCACCAACTTCCTTTTTCACGCGTCTCACTCCCGTCGTGCTTTATCCCATGGATATTTTTTCTTTTACTTCTTTTCACCATGTTCGCTTTCGTCCCTTTGCCATGCCAACCTCCTGCCTCCTTCCGTCATCGTTTTGATCTTGGACTGCACCAGCTGTCCCTCGGTTTTCACCATGGAACCAAAAGATCTCGGGATTTAATCTTGCCGTGCTCCAGAGCCTTATTTACGCCCCCATACTGGAACAGAAAAATAATGATGAGAGACCAAACGGTCCTAGACACTTTTCTAAATCCCAAAGAGAAATATTCCAGCCTCAGAAATATCGTTTCGAATACTTTTTTTAAAACCGCAATAATTTCGTCTTTTCTGAACTTTTTTTTTCCATTCGAGGATTTCATTCCGTTGAAACGGATAAACTAAATTTTGCATTTCATCTGCGTGAATGGAATTTCGTTTATTCAACTATTGGATTATCTGAACAACGTCCGTTCATATTCAATCCAATCAACAAGCAAAACGATATGAGTAATGATGATAATTCATTATTCCCAGTTCGTAACGAATGGGTGAATGCGTTCGTGTTTTTCGCTCTGCGACAAAATTCGAGCGACATCATTTTACTAATAAATTCAATAAATTATTGTTTTTATTTCTCGTAAAAAAATCCTTGAATTTTTCTGCCTTTTTCTTGATATATTGCCCGAGTCATGTGCCAAAAGTTTCAAAAGGATAAGTAGCCGGAGCGATCCAGAAAAAATTCAACAGCTTACGAGAAAAATGTCGAATTCGTGCTCAGAGAACGGAACGACTCGTTCGTGCGGTTCGCGTTCGGCGGAATCGTTTAACCTTTCTGTACATGGATGCTCGTGTGTGCTCGTGACGTCACAGAAGTTGGACAAAAGCTGGCATTAACTTTTGCGAATGTCGATCCCGAGCCAGAGTCCTTAAACAACTCAATTGTCTTAATTAAAAATAAGCAACGTCGAATATCGCAAGAACGATCAATCGCCCGGGTTTACTAAGAATCAATAAACCTCATTTCTCCTCCTCGAGCACATCACCAACGGATAATGAGAATGAATCATTTTTTTTCTTAATTAATTAACGATGATGCTTCTTCAGACAATAGAAAATATTCTATTAGATCGAAGGGCGAGGAGGAAGGAAAGATTTGCGTCGGCATACGGAACTGCCTCTCGTCTACCTCCATTAAAAATCCAGAAATGTGAGGAGCCAGAGATGCCGGTAGCAGTAAAAATGCCTCCTTCCAGGTCTCTCATAAATTCTTGCAAGCTTCCCTCCTTTTCTTTTGTTCCCTTAATCGCACAATGCTTTTGTCGTATTTAACGAACGCTTAAAAAATCGTGCATTATTATCTCGACAGTAAGAAAAATGAGAGACGAAGAAAGTAAAAACGAAATATGGATTTTGTTTCGCGTCTGTCGTGAGACAGCTGTGTAACAATAAATAGAAAACAGGAATCCTCGCATCGGAGTCATACGTGCGACTTTTCTACAAATGTATGAAACTTATCGGAACGTCTGCGCGACGATATCGTTTTTGATGAATCTAGTGGAAAAAAATATAATTCGCTCGATCGATAGTGCGATAAGAAAATCGGGGGAAAGACCTTACACCGCAAATATCGCGAGAGACAGTGATGATCGAGACCTCGTGCCGTGCTAGTCGAATTATCAAACGGAATTTTTCCATTTTTCTTAATTTATCTAATTAAACTATTTCGAGGAATATTTATACAGAATGAAAACGTACTCGAGCGTTCGTGAAATTTTGATCGATTGCCTGGGACTCAATCACAAGGAGATTAGAGAACGTTCCCGAAAGTCAACGACCAGACCAGCTGCGTAATTCTTTTAGAAATCATACTCACTCCTTTCTTATCAATTCTGCTGAAAAGAAAATTAACGTTTCTCGTGACTAATCGTCGAACGATCATCGCAAAACACAAAAATTACCAATTAGTTTTGAAAAATTGTGATTTTTGGGTGATACTAAACTTTGAGAACTTTGTTAATCAGTGGTAAAAGTGAACAACGAGTTATTAACTCGAAATTCGAAGAGACACGAGCTCGTTTTGTGTCTTTGATATTTCTACTCGGAGGATCGTCCCAAGGTCCCGACAACGAGGATACCGTAACATCCGCAAGCATCTGGTGTCATCGCAAAAGCTTTTATATATACATATGCACGTGTATATATTTTTCTCAGCTGTGCGACAATTCTATTGTCGCACTGGTACATTGTCATGAAACACGAGACGAGCTCGCTTAATTGTCTCTGTCTCCCTCGCGCCGTTTGATGCCACACGACGATGCATTGTTAAGAAAAAAAAACACAGACACACATTTCCCCGATGTCACGTATCCCTCAAACACGAGAGTCTCGTTTTAGCGTTTAGGAGTAATTGTCGTTGTCATTGGAAAACATGTAATTGTGTCGCGGTAACGTTACCATTGCTTACGTTTTTCTTCTGTAAAGAAAGGAAAAATGTTTCTGAACGATGTGGAGATCGATTTTCATTGCTACGCTCTTCGCTGCTTGAAAGTTTAATCAACCGGAAGTTCCGGTGTGGAAAATGATTCTTTTGTTTTGGTGCACTCTTTGAATTTGCTAATGACTCCAATATTCACGATGTACACGTGGTCGCACTGATAATGTCACAACGTTTCGTATCTTCTTCTCTTCTCTCTCTCTCCCTCTCTCTCTCGGTTTTCTGATTTTTTCTTCTGTCTTCCGACTTTATCCCGCTCATTAATGAGCCACCCACGCCATCCTTTGTTTCGTTGTGATATCGAAGGCAACACGAGCCCTCGTGTTCGGCCCATATCGTGAGCTAAATTTTAGGAAAATTATGACAGCGAAATATTGATCAACGAAAAACAAAAAAAAATCTTGAATTGGGTTATTTTCATTGAATTATTTTCATCGGCCGTCAAAATTGAGTTTCGCATCGATTCGTCGCGCTAATTTATTTATCGATGGAACAGAAATTCGGCCGATTTTTCTTTGTTCACTTCAAAGTGTGAATAATTCATTTTGGCACGTTTTTTAAATTGACAAATTGGTCCTTGCCACGAGCTCCACAGACCTCGACAATAATTCCATTCATATCGCATTATAATAAACGAGGTTTTATTTTTTGCTTTATTACAGAGTCCAGGAACGTTGCACAAGGATGTCGGCGGTGGTGGTACGAAAGGTAGCGGCAAGCCGATCGGCGGTGTCGGCTCCGCGACTCTTACCGCCCTTTCCTCCATCAACAACACCTCCAACGGCAACAGGAACAAAAATAATCCAACTTTTCACGAGGTAAGTCATCGCTTTCGTGATTCTCCATCCGCGGACTCGCCAGAGTCGTTAAATCATTTACCCAACTGGAAAAATCGTTTACCACCGATCAAAACATTATTTCTTGCTAAAAAGAAGAAAAAAAAACCCTAAAAAAAAAATCATTATTGCGGCGTAAAATTTGCACCAGGCCATGCCTTCGCCGCGATTTTTTCGATCTCACCTGGTGGATGAAAATTATACTGCAACTCGATGCAGGTGCGAAGTTCCGAATTCAAGGTCTCTTCCTCCTCGATCTTTCACATCCGTTCTCTCGTTTCTTCCCCTCGATTTTGCTCAGATATTTCGATGGCAGCTGTCGATCCAAAAACGGCCCGTGAAATAAAATTTCAGTACGAGAAGGAGCTCCCCATAATTACGTTGTTAAAAAGTGGAATAACTGCTTGACACTACGCAGTCAAACGATCGCCCCTTTTTTTGCAATTATTTTACGCAAACTTAATGATTGGGCGAGAGATTCGTAGAAGAGCTCGTCTCAGTGATGGAGAAAAATATGAATTACGATGGATTTGCAGAACCATCGTCCGATTAACACGGCGATACGAATCCACGGTCAGCGACGGTGACGGTGATTGAATTTTTATGAAATTCTCGATGAAATTCTTAAATTGACAGGGTTTGTAATGCGAGAATTTTTTTCCAAGTTCAAAATCGCATTTTTGCTGCAATTTTGTTAATTTCTCTGGTACAAGGACTCGGGGAGTAATTCGATTGAATTCAGTCACGATTGAGAGGCATATCTGCAGCGCGCGATGGCGAGCAATCGCGATTCCCTTTCGCGACTTACGTAAACCTCAGGAACAACTCGATGAGAGTGTTTCTCCTTCTTGCCCATTAGCTGCATCATAGACTTCTCATATATATCGTATAAATATATATTTGTGCGGGAAGACTCGAAGGCACGCGAGGAGTCTCAAGCCACGAGAATGTGTGTCAGAACGATCATGACGTTTCAAGGAGATTCGAGAGACTTTCCGGTCGTCGCGACCTTAACTCTTTGCGTGTGCATATAAAACAATCATAATAATCATAACCAAGGAGGGATTATGCCCCCTTCCCTACCTCACATTCTATCCACTATATTTTTTGCTCATTTTTTTTCCTATTTTTTGCTCTTCCTATGACGAACAGTTCTCAAGGAACAAAGGACCGGTCTTCCTCTTGTTCTCGACGAGTCTTGGCACGCTCCCTAATCGATTTCATCATTAATTACCCTTTTCAATCCTTCAATTCTCCGCAATCGTCCCATTTCTGAAATTTCGTAATTTTACGAATTAAAAAAAAAAACAATAAAACAAAATCTTTTGCCAGTAATTTCATTATTCTCTTTACAATTATGTTCGGAATTGAGTAATTTCCGTTATGGCTATTTGTTCCTCAATTCCCCATAGAATCCGGTAAACAACACCGAACTGACTTATTTGTTTATTCGCGACGAGGATAATTCGATGGAGGAGTGAAAAGCAGTGAAAATCGAATCACGTATTCCCCCAGAGCCTTTGGGAGCGCCTGCGCGCTATTACAAACAGGAAAATTATTCAACTACGATATTAGAAAATATCCGGAAACTTTCGCAGCTGATGATATGGAAGAGCGTAAGATAGAACGAGCGAAAGAGAGCGAGAGGAGGGAAAAAGAGAAAGAAATAAATGACGCAAGACAGGGGGCAATTAGACTGCTCGCGAGTATATTTACGTGGTCGTGGTGGTATCACAACTGCAGCAACCAAGTCCCATATGCATCCTGCTGCATGTAGAGATATTATTTTCCTCCCCAGGACAAACGTGTATCGCTGTTCTATCGTGCTTCAACAAATATATGTGTTTTTATGTTTACTCTTACCTTTGTATGTCTGTACTTACGGTACGAGCTCACTGCACTTTCTAAATTCACGTATATACGAATTAGTCTCGACCGGAGTGTTGAATCGAAAGATGCATTATGAACGAAGCTCATAATCCATGCGAACGACCCACCAATCCACGCGTTTATACCTTCGAAAATCATCTTCGCCAGTTTCAATTAAAAATACGTATACGAATCGAGCCAAAAATTAATATCCTGTCACTTTATTTATTTTTTAATTTGCTAAATAGCAGAGAGGAAAAGTTTCGATCTAGTTCGTTCAGGAATTCTTTTTTATGAAGATTGTAAATTTTTAGATGAATTTTTGTTCTTATTTTGAGAAATTTTCAAGCTGCAATTAACGACTTTGCTTTAGATGATTTGCGGCTCACTCGAATACGTCATATCGGATATACACTTATGTGTAATATTTCTTGTATGGTGTACTTTTGTAAACATAAATCGTGTATTGCCTTCAGCAGGGTTCGTAATACATGGCTAATATCGTGGTACGACCAATCTACATACAAATATTTACACATACGTGCATACACGATGCATCGCTTGCACTCCGATGCATACTGCAATGCACTTACATTATATATACGAGATTTCCCCTTGGAAGCTCGTGAACGTCGTTTCTCGTTACACAATTTCCCACGCGACACTAACTTCTGACGTGAGGATTTCAAAATCGTTTCATTTTTTTATTTTCCACGTATTTTTAACGAAAAGAAAATTGGACTGGATTTTTGTCGAAATTTCGACAGTTTTGGTGTCTCAATAAAAAAAAAAAACGTAGGTTCGATATTTTTTCAGCGTAATTCGTACATTTTTAGTGTGAGGGAGATTTTCATGATCAAATTTGTTTAAGGAGTTGATTAATTTTGGAAGAAACGCGATAAATCACTCGCGTCGAATTTCTCAAGTTATCGGGATCGTCACTTCATACGATTATGGTGTTTGCACGTGGTAAATTCACCAGGTTGTATGCAAAGTGAGTACGAAAACGATTTTCAAAAGCGGTGCCTTATTTGTGCGAATGACGTAGCATCGAGTGAAAGAAAAATGGTTGGAAAAGAGAGCGAGAAAGAAATAACGAAGATGAATCTTTGACTCGTTGACGACGATGCGAAGAGAGACTCGCGGCCATAACTCCGTTTGATCGGGGCGAGTTATTTTTTGCAATTCAATCGCAGGTGACAAACGACTCGGTTTGTCATGGTATACGAACGTCAACACACCGTAATCGGACTTGAAACGTATCATAAACGTTACGAGGTAGCTCGATGCTAAATCTCAACACGAATGTTTTTCTCTCTCCATCCGAAACAAAGGCTGTTATTGCGATTGATTTTAATTGACTCTCGTTCCAGTCTGAGCCTTCAAAATTCTCCATTTCAAGACAAAAGACTTCAATTTTCAAATCCTCCCAGTATTTTTTTTAGTTTCTATGGTCTCGGACGTTTCCATCGAATAATTTTCGATCGAAATCGTTTTTTGTTGCCAAACCAATAATTTTTACTCGGTCCCTCTCTATGGCACGAGATTCATCACTGTCGCGTTAAGATTTCCATCTAGATCAGTCAATATATCGTTTGATTCGCGGTCCTTGGAAGTTCAACGTACTCGACGAAAAATCACTCGAGTTATTGCTCAGAGGCTCGGCTGAGTTCATGAAAATTTAAGTCCCGTCATTTTGCTCACACATGTCGCAAACGTATGCGTATCATTGGACAGGTTATTGCTATTATTGTTGTTGTTATTATTATCATTACTATTATCATTGTATGTCACACACGTATATCCCATGTGAGCAAGTACATCGTCGTCTCCGCTCGACATTGGTCATTGCTCTCGCGACATCCAATTATACGTAGCGAGACGACGAGAGGTACAAGGTCGCGAAATAATGTCATCGACCGCGGTAAATCTCTTATTTCTCTATCGCCCTCACCATTTGCCACAAATTTATCACGTTTGCTAAGATTTTCATACGCGCCATGTCTTCCTAGGCAAATTCCAGGGAATTCGATCTTCTTATCAATCTGCGGATGCGCTTAACTTTCCTCGAAACTATTTCGACATAGGAAAAATGAAATTTGTACGAAATTTCGAAGAACTCTTTGTATTTTGTTTTTAATCAAATGTCTAATTACTTTTCTCATTTTAAATTCGTTGGGTCGAATCGATGAACCATCTGCCCGTTTATTTGCAAGGGAACTTGGCCTCTGCATCATTATTTTTTCTAATTCTTTCATTTACACGAGTTCGCATCATTATAATTGGGAGAGACAATGGAACGAACAGAAATGGTTTTTTTTCTTTTCAATATTGACTCTAGAAAATAATTCAAGAGTCGCATTCGCGAGGGGCACATATCGTACGACATCTCCAGAATTAAAAGAAAAACGTTAAATTGAAAGGATTAAAAATACAGAGTTTGCCAGTCTTTTATTTACTTTGGGCCCAGCGTATTAGTGCAACTTTTTTTTACGAGAATTTTTTTCATTAAAAATGTTGAAACGAAGTTTTTCCTGGAGCTTGAGAAGAGTCGGAAAGAAAAATGTAGAAAAATGCTGATGGAGGAACGAGAGTAGCACAGAGAGCAAAGGCGCACAAGACTCGCCTTTCTACAACGCGAAGGTATATTATTATTGTAACCCCGCGAGCGTTCATTGCACAGTGCACGTAACGCGTGCATTTGCATATATGTATAGGACTGTCTGCCACTAAAGAGCATCCTGACACACGAGCATATTCCTACGTACGAAATATTTTCAGAGGCTCGTTTAACCATCGCCAAGTTTTTCGATCTCCTTTGGCAACTGGTGAATTTTACATTTTCTGAAGAAATTTTTTCGTCCAGAGCCACCGAAACGATGTCCGATCCTTGAAATAGTTGCAACTCAGGTCGATCGCAATTTCGACTCGAAAATATTTCTCGTGCATCGTTCTATTGCCTTTCAACTATTTTCCCATTTTTATTTGATTTTCAATAAATCATTTACCATTTTTGACGATAATTGATCGTTCAACGACTTTGAAACCTGTAGAAACATTTCGGCACATCACGTTTAATTATAAACCGTTGAAATTTAATTCGTTTTTACGAAACATCGACGACGCGAATACAACTGGCCGTAACGGGACTCAAATGCTGGTCAGATCGGCGGGGAGCAAAGTTCAACTCGATATAAAACATCGTAATAAGTTTGCTGGGTGGGGCGATAGATACGTACAGGTGCAAACCGAACAATGTGCACTGTAGCGATGCATCCGTGGAGAGGTCGACGAACTATCGATACGCGCGTGTACCGCTCGGACATTTACCAAAGGCCCCACAACGAGCTTTTTATATTACTTTTCCTGCTAATCTTCTCCAACATATCAGCAGAAGGAAATAAAACAAATAGCTGGCCAATTGCGACTGCGGAGAAGTAACTCGTGGCTGTCTAAACGTCGAACATGTGCGCTGGACGTGCGACGGTAAAGTTTATTGAAAATAAAGAAAAAGTTCATTCCGTGTCACGAGAAAAATGTTCCTTCAATATTTAACTTTTATTTTTTCTATTTTTTGTCCGTCAATAAATAAGTTTCGATGTTTTGAGTTATTTTTTTCGAACTTTCGATTCTTTCGCTGTTTGCACTTATCCAATCAAACATTATTTAGACCAATTATAATAAATGCAAAAAATTGGTCTGAAGGATTTGCAAGTAACTGTGATGACATTCCATCCAGAACGATCAATGCGGACGAAGAAGTTGTTACTGGGCAACCAGGACCTTTAGTATGAGTCCGTCAGCAAAAGGGTTACGCGGTTTTATTACAGAACACGTTTGTGACTAGCGAAATAATGATTACGAGTTGGTGGTTTGTACTACAGAGAAATGGAAAAAAAAGTGACAAACAACGACAAGTTCCGGAAAACACGAGAACGGTGCACCAAAGGCCTCGAACAGTCGTAAAAAAATGATTGTCGTCGACTCTGAAACAACCTCGTGTCAACGAACTTTATCTCCAATGTTCCCTGACCCTGAACGACTACGAATTTTTCAATTTTCTCAATTTTTCCTAGTCGGCTGTTTATCGATCTTTTTGCATTGAAAAAAAACTAGACTCTATAAAAATTGCATTATTGGATCATGCAAATGTTTTAATTTCCCTAAAACAACGTGTCGAACGTGTTCGTGCTGTTTGGAAAACGAAAAGTATTTGTATGCACAAGACCCCCTGCCTGGGATTCTCCTGCTGGCCCACCTGGCCTTTTCGTGACTATTTTTCCTTCGCCCCTCCCCTTGTAACTACGTGGGAATTATATCAGCGGAACTACCGCGCGTCATTACTCCGGAAATATTAAATTTCCATGTACACACCGTTTTCTATGTATGTATACAAATTTATGTGTGTGGCGATGCCTTGGATATGGATGTGCCATAATGTCACTTCAGCACACGCTAAGAGCTGTTCGATGGATCGTGCTGGGTCGTGCACTCAACTATATACACGACCAACCGATAATTATGGACTTCCGGACCACTCTCCTGCCCTAATTCGAAACGTTCGATATAACAAGTTTGCACCCGTACGTTTATGTGCGAGCGCCAGCCTAATTTCTATTCAGGAGTTATCTTTCGTGCATACCTGACAATTTCACCATTGCATTCGAAACATATGTTGCTTTCATTGTCGAAACAGAGATTTTGTGGAGATTCAGTGGATCAATCGACGTATCAGTGTCGAAGTAGACGATCAATCGGTTTGATTATTTTTTTTCTTCCACTTTCGATTACGATGACATTAAAATGTCTCTAAATCGATAATTATCGTAGAAAATCCTTTCGGTATCGAATTTTATAGTTTAAATTAAAAAACTCAAGTATTATGCATTTTCATTGAGTGGGAAAAATCAAATGGTTGGATCAGTTGGAGTTTTACCATCGTTTTCGTTTTATTACGTTATTTTGTTATTCTTTCCTGATTCCTCGTGTAATGATCCAATGTTTTTGACGGTGATTGAGAAAGAGGAAATAAATGTCTTACAACACATAGTAAAAACGTTATTTACATGGCTTCCGTTCTAAGAGTGCCGTGTGATCGTCCCACGTGACTTCCGCTTACATCGATGCATTTTTATACGTCAAGGTATCATAATACACACGTATACGAACGGATATAGCCATTCAGTTATCGATGCGTTTTGAAATGGAAAAATTCTTCTGTGCAACAATACTGATGGAATAAAAAGAAATAAAAAATGTGTAAACTCGAGTTTTTTCGGTTCTGGATCGGAAATTCGACTTTCGGGTCATCGTGGCAATATTTCGTGGCTGACGTTTCCCCCCGCAAAGGTAGAATTTTCAATGAAAATGAAATTAAATGGAACGTCAAATTTTCTATCAATTCTGCAGAATAAACCTCGTATGTATTTTTTCTTATCCCCGTGTCTTTCCCTCTCTCTCTCTCTATCTCTCTTTGTCCGCACGGTGCATTTCCATACTCACGCAGCTGGAATACAAAATATACGTATGAAACTCTTTACGGGGGCGAATCATACGTACGTGCATAGGAATGCATTTCTCGAGTTCCCTTGTTTGCCTCCGAGACTGGTCGTCTCCCTCTTTCCCTCTGTCTTTTTCCGTCTTCGATATTTTTCCCCCCTACCAAGATCCAGGATAATAAACAATGATGAATAAAATTAATTGCCCTGCCTGAGGCAATCGCGCAAATGGAAGATAAAGATAATAAAAAATAGAAAAAACAATCGAAATCTACGAATTATTTCAATGCAAACATCTTTAACGTGATGGATGGATTTAATGAAGATTTTTACAACTCATGTCGATTATCTTTTTAGTGAGAAAAGACACAAACATTTAGATCGTATTTCTGCACTTTTGCACGGACGATTCGTTCGAGAGGTTTTTTAATATTTTTGTGAAGTTTTTCGATAAATTCAGGGTCACGCAGTAGGTCACATTGGAATTCCAATGATCCGGAAATGTTTAGAAAGTTGTAACGGTGATTGGGAGATAATCCTGTCGAGACGAAGATGACACGAAGCCAGACGAGTCGCAGACAAAAAATTGTATGTCGCAGTTATTTTTGTTTCGTCTGTTGTATTCTTACGATGCAGTAATTGCAGCTCCTGGCAAGCTGCACTGTTTTCATTTTTTCAAACGTCAGCTTCTTTTTTACCTGGTGCATTCGACGATTGGAAGAATGACTTGGTTTTCATACGTATTTGTGGGAAAGAAATGTAAATTCTTTTTCTCTGATACTTTGTGTCTCGTCGCGAGGGAACATGCGATCGTCATGCATTCTCGTTACAGAAGTCAAGGCTCTTTTCTCCAAGTCCAACTCCTTTCTCCATTGCTCCTCATTCTTCCTCTTTTCCCTCTTTCCAGATGTTTTTCTCGAATTCCACGAGAAATTCCCTGGATCCCATCCAAACTATCAGGCCACGCTCGCTGCTACACCAGACTCGAGCTCGCCATTTCTTTCTCTCGTACGTCTGCTTGAAAGTTCAGCAGCCAGCTAATTTATCGATCTTATATGCAGCTCGGAGAATCTACCCGAGCTTGCTTTTTATCCAATCAATCATTTTCCTTGAACTATTTTCTCGCTCGTATAAAACCACTTGACACACTGCTGTCGCGTATAGCGCATGAGTTTTTCTCGTACACATTGCCTCGTTAATTCAAGGATCCCAATGAAGGCCAATGAAAATTCATTAGCCATTATTACTACGAAAAAAACGAGGATTTTAATAAAATTTCAGAATTTCAAATCATTTTACTTCGTCGTTTGTATTGCAATTGATCTCCAGCATCGTTCGAAAGAAAAATCATTCTCTCGGACCGAACGAAAGACACGGAATGACTGATGGTCGTCATAAACGTTCCCCAGCAACAAATTCTTCGCTTAAATTAACTCTTTTGAACAACAAGAAATGCAGCGACACTGACTGATGATAATTAACAACACTTTCCCATTGAAAACTTGTGAAAAAGATTTTCGAAAGCTCAAAGTGGACTCTGTGCGAACGAGTGTATAGCAAAATCTCCTTAATCAGTGTCTGTGGAAAACAAGCGTCCGGTTATGGGGCACCTCAACACATAAATAACATGGCCAGTACCCTCGTGTACTTTATAAATGTATACGAAAGATTATTGTGTCTCTTTGACTCTCGGCGAGCGAGAACGCACCAACAAACGATCTCGTGTGGCATTCCAAATGCAGTTGTAACACGTGTTCGTTTGGGAACACGTGTGTACTTTGTGTGGACACGTGAGCCACAGAAAACTCTGAGGCGTGAGATTTTTCTCTTGTATTTCGTTGCAGCTTCGTTCAACATCCGGCTTACACTTATTTTCACAGACACACGTACACAGAGACGAAAATAGATGAAGAAGTTTGGGGCAAAATAAAGTCGAAACCTTCGTTGAAATTTGTACTTTTTATTTGTCATTTTGAAAAATATCAAATTTTACAATTTGTCGTACGTCAGAAGTTGAATTTCGTTACGGTTTCGAGTTTTCAAGCCTTCCCTCCGCGCCTCAATAGCTCGAGTCACGTACAGCGATTTATTCACCGCGGGAACGACTTTTTTCTTTCTCTTCGTCTCTGGGTGAGAAAATCAAATGAAAACTCTCCCTAAAATAATCCAACCGTTCGGGACGTCCCATCGACTATTTCCCCACCTCCGAAAGTATCTAATTACGTCGAAAACGTAAAAAAACTCAACACCCCAATTAGTTGCGCTCTGTATTCAAGCCCGAAACACGTAATTCGAGAGCCAACGAGTTTGGTGTTGGATTTTTTTGAAGGGTCTCAGGATTTATCGCATGAGAGAAAATTTGACGTGATAATTTTCAAGGGAATGTCGTTCGTTCGAAAAAATGACGCGAGGTCTTTGGGTCGTAATTTTTCGTCATTTTTTTTCGAATTTCACAGGATTTATCCTGTGCAGTAATTCCTCGTGATCTCGTAATGCATTGTCTGGGCAAACGTGATCATGAAAAATGTACTTGAGATTCTTTTTCGCTGCTTTTTTCTCTCCTGTTCCACGTCGCTTCCATTTAGTCCGTTCACGAGCTTGCCAATGGTTATCTTTCGATCTCTCCGGCTCCAGTTTTTTCATTCATCCTTATTATTCTCTCTCTGTCCGCATCTACTTCTTTCAGGGACGCTGGCACACGTTTTTTTCTTTCCTTTTCTCGCGTGATTTTTCTTGGAAGCGACAATCTCGTAACTCGGGAACATCTTCTTCGATAAAAGCTCTGTTGAGGGAATTTAAGCGCGTTCTAAATCCAATGTAGGTATGGAGTACACCGAGCATATGGAGTGTGCGGTTTATATGTATATATATATATGACGGCGGAGTCTTTCGAGTACGCGCTTCATCTCGATGCGAACTCGAAGAGGTTTTATATACGACACGACTCTGTACCCAAAGTGGGAATGGTACGAGTGCAATGTCGTCTCGTCTCGCCTTTTACGTTCACCCCTAAGGTTTCATCGCCTTATTAAGATCCCTCTCGGTGTCCGGCACCCAAAGAGAAAGAGAGAAAGACGGGAGGCGGGGCGAAAGAGAGAAAGAGAGAGAGAGAGAGGCGGTTAAGTTCGTACTTGCTACTTGAATCTCGAAAGAAGCTCGGAAAACCGGAACTCGGCCTGCGAGTTTCTTTCAAACTCATTTATCTCGTTACACATCCGTCCTGCCGACAATAAACTCACGAGATGATAAGAGCATCGGACTGAGTTCTCATCTCGTACATTTAAATGATAAAATTGTACTTTTTCATTCATTTGTAATTTTTGGGAATTTATTTTCTACGCTTAATTCTTTTCCAATCAATCAACGCCGGTTTTTACGAATAAAGTGGATAAAACGGGCACGTGGACAAAAATTTACATGCACCATGGAAATTTTCGTGGCGTCCAACCGACGAATGAATTTGTTACAAACTTTCTTCGAACCCTCTTCATTGCCAGCTAATTACAAATATAATTCCGGTTCGTTGCGGACGATCTCTCGCGTTGCTCGTGGGCATGAACGTTCCCGATTTTTAAAGGGGCAACTCGGAGCGAGAGATTACGGCCAGGTGACTTCAGGAACAACTGGGTCAGTGATAGCGTCGCGTCGCGTTCTCGCGTCGTTCGAATATTTGTCACGAGTTCCCTGGCCTTTAGAAACAAAATGCCCATAAATTTTTTTCTAAAACTTATAAATTCTACTGTAATGAAAGGAAATACAAAATAAAAAACTTTCTCAAACGACGATTCTACGAAGAAATATTATGCATTGGAAAAGTAACAAGACAATCACGAATATAAATTTAGAGTTTTCAATAAATTCGAAAAAATAGAAATATGTTTACAAATTTTCAAAGAGCGTTCCTAATCGATCTTCTGCATATATTTATAATTATCTTGTCTCGAATTACGATACTCTCATTTCCGAGCAAACAGCAGCAACCGAAGCAGCAACGACGAATGAAAAGTGCTACTCGAATTTATTCCGAAGCACCCGACACTTTTATCGATACACTTGAATCTCGTTCGTTCTTTCTTATCGCTCGCTTACATTAACAGACCATGGGAAAGAGTGTTTGACAAAATGCTTTTACCCCGACGGGTGCTAACCGATTTGTCGATTATTATCGATATTGTCGTACTGTCGTGCAAATCGGATCGACGCGAGCGGAATAATATATATGGCTCGTTGAATATAATTCATCTTTCACATCCTTTTCACGTAATACGAGCTACATAACGTTTTTTTCCTTTTCTCAGATATTTTCGAGCAGAATTTGTGAGACGAGCGTATCGAGGTTTCCATCGAGGACATTTTATGTTCGGAAAAGTATCCTCAACTCGATTTATTATGGAATAAAGTTGGATTTAACGAGAAAATCAATTGATCGTCGAACCTTTTCGATCGTTAATCGAGATAATGATTTTTATTCATTTCTATTCATACTTTTTAATGCTCACTCGACGCTACACTCTGTTTAGTGAACAATTAACTTCACTTGAATAGTTTCGTCATTCAAACTGCCACCAGACCAACTCGTAGCGCTCGTTTTCAATGAATGAGATTCATCGATAGTCTAAACATTTGTGTTTCGCTATTTATACTTAACGGTAAGTTGCCATTCACCGTGTTCACTCGGACGTTGCAAACTTCCATTTTATTTTCGAACCGTACGCACAAACAAAAGGGTTCACACGATTCACACGGTTTGTGGAAACTCGCGTTTTATGTCATCGAGTTTTCGTTGATTCCCGATCTTCGAACCTCCTGGTTTCGATTTTTTTTTTATGGGCTTATATCCACGAAATGAGACGATTCCATTCGTCCACCATTATTTCGCTTCGTCGAGCTCTGTATTCTCGATTCTTTTCGAACGACCAATGTTTAATAGGCGTCGAGACAAAACGGACCGCGTGATGCCAGTTGATTTATCTGCGTCAAGTTCTCCAATCCTTTATATACGAATGTTCACATGTGTATACACATACGTACGCACGCTTAGCGAAACAAGATTTATTGGTATTAATTGCTACGAATTTGCTAGCCATCAACCCTTGACGCGAGTCAGGGACGTTTTTTTTTCGTTCACCGTAACGCGTTCAGATTAATGGTCGATCCTCGTCATTTTTCAAAACATTTTGAATTTCAACAAAAAGATTTCAAATTTTGAACAAAATTCACTGTAACGGGGCCCGGAAAATTCAGACGATTCCCTGGGTCATTTTCCTGACAATTTTTCGTCGTTGAGCAATTGAATTCGGGGAAGATCCACGTACAAACTTTAATAGTTTTCAGTCGATCAGATAGAAATGCAAGAAATGAATATTCATCGACGATCAATTTGCATAAAAATTTGTCTCACGTCGACAAACAGCGGCGAAAAAAGTTAAGCAGGTGTTTAATTGTCTACATTTCTCGAATCAGCTTGAAATCGCTTTCGCACGGATTACAATTGGAGAAATTCAACGATTCCCGCAATTATGAGTACGGAGCACGTTCGTTTGTGCCACCTCATTGGAAAAGAGTTGTTCGACTGACCTAATCGGGCTTGTCTGAGCCGGAGAAACGTCTATGGAAAATTCTACAACTCGAAATTCTTTCGATGACATTCAGTCGCCAATAACAACGATCGAAAAATACTTTTCTTTATCGACTTTCATTTTTATCAATCAATTTGTCGGATAACGCTCCGAAAATGTCACCGAAATTATATTTCTAGGGATCGAGTCAATGAACTCACTTTTCCCACATTTTTCAAACTTTCCACATAGGCGCTGCCACATACTGCAACAAAAGAGAAGTTACAAACGAGTAGAGAGAAAAACGTATCCGTTTGTCTGAATGACACTGATGTTTTCTTTGTACTGTGTAATTCCATTGTTATTTATGCACAAAAAGACTCGAATGGTTCAATCAAAAATTTCTCTTCCAATGAGTAAACATTGAAAAAACTACATTGAGTTAAAAATAATAAGAAAAATGAATGAAATTTCACAATTCGTTGACAGAATTGAGAAAAATAATATTAATTCCCTGTGAGCTGGGACGGGAATCTGGAAATGTCAAAGAAAATGAGTACACGAAGGAATAATAAACAAAATGGAGTGAAACTTTTACTGGAATTTAATATCCAGTTGAGCAGTCTTGGCACTTTGAACAACGGTCACCCACAGATAGAAATCTGAGATCATTTTTCTCCAAATACTCCGAAATTTACAATGATCCCGTATGTTGCGTAAACGGAGTCGATAATCGAGGTAAAATTCACGTTCTGCTGGACATGGAATATGTAACTTAGTTGATTCTGTTGTACATTTCGGGCCTACCCGCATGTAAGCCAATTAGGACGTACCAAAATCTTTCTTTACTCATATTTATTCACGTAAATATGTTTTTTTTTTCGTTGCTTTTCAAACAATCTATTGACGTGAGTGATGTTCGGTTCGATTTCTCGTGCGGGTCCACCTGAATACACAAAGAGATCGAGATACCAGCAGAATTTGAGGACAGAGAAGAGAGACTGAGGCAATGAACTCGGGAGAGAGTGAATATTATTCAAAAGTTACCACTGAACGCATTGTATTAACGTGAAAGGATTTTCGGGGCGTGTGCATCTTTCCTTTTTGATGCATTTACGTTGAAGACTCCAGGAGGAGAAGAGCGAGAGTGATCATTATATAGAAATTGTGCTTTCGTATATCTATCCGTATGTAAAACAGTCGCTGAGCATTCTAGAGCATTCCGTATGGAAAAACTGTCGGAAGAAAGTTCCAAGGAAGATTAATCAACGGTATAAGCGCCTCGCCCATTTATAAATAATTCCAGAAAAATTTCTTCCACGGTGATGGTTGAGAAGATTAAGAAATTTCATATTCACGGACCGGAGATTGGTTTTAATATTGAGATTGAATGAAAAAATGTTTTCTACGATAATTATATTGATCAATTTTTTTTTTTGATAGCTGCAGATTTTACGATTCAAAGAAATAAAGAGTCAGTATATTTTTCTCATTAATGACCATCGTCTACCGACGAACGAATACTTTCTCCACAAGTTTATTGAAAAATTATGAATAAATATGTACGAATGGTATTTATTGAAATGGTTCGTATGCAGGAATGTGTCGTGATGGGTATCGAGAAAATAGGCTTTTAGTAGCGAGCTGTGACGAAAGGAAAAAGGTGCCAAAACATTAGTGGCTTTGCCAAATGGGAAGGAAAAAAATGAAGCAAATTTTTCTCATCAAGATAAAAGGAATTTTGGATCTTGCGAGAGCTAGTCGCTAAATAACAAAGATCGCAGCCGAAATTAACCCAAACAAAATTACAGGGTGTCTAAAAGCTTCCTCGATGAAAAATAATAAGTAGGTCACGAAAATCCGTACGTGTGTGTTCGACTTTGAAAAAATAGAAACGCAAAAAGAAAGCAAGTGCCGAAAAAAAAAATTTAGTTTCCGGGCTATTTCAATAGTGCGTGACGGACGAATTCGTACCAAGTTCCAGAATTCATTTATCACTAAAAGCTTTCTCAAAAAAAAAAACGAACTACTTGGTAGACGAAAAAAATGACATTTTCCACCTTCTGACTATTTTCCACTTCTATGTTTTGACATTTTCATTTCAAGTCCACGTGTAATGCACACGAACCTTTTTAACGCTGTATCGAGTCCAACTTCACTTTGTATACATGGATAATAACGCTCTGAGCTTGGCCAGCTTCCGTTTTCGCTGTAATGAACCCAACTTTGACGTCGACGTGTGATGGGTACGATCCTTCGCTCCGCGTAGGGACGACATCGATGACACCCACGTGTGTTTCATTCTCCCGTGTTCACGTTCATTATACACTTTTCAAGTGGGTGTACTCGCTCGTCTCTCGCTGTGTGCAGAGTATTTAGATACCACTCGAGTAGGCGAGAGGAAAGGCCAATGCGTATACGTAAATTCGTATTTACACAGGTCATTCCTTGACTGTCCAATTAGTTTTTGATATCGATTAATTCCTCGATAATCATCTCGATGTCGTAATTTTCCAAATTCCCTTTCATTTCATCGAAAAATGCCAAATTGACGACGAAATTTCGTTGATTTTATTCTTATGCGTTCGATCGTTATTCCGAAAATATTGCCAACGGATTTACAACGTTTTGGCAAATCTAATCGACACAGTTTTCATTTTTTTTGCTTCAATTATTTTGTCATCTTCAGTAAAACACTTTCCCATCCCTCGTTGGTAACTCGTCGAACGATCTAATTTAAAAAATCAAAAGAATCGAAGCAATAAAATGATGTTCGTGTTTAAACTTTTCGGAGGAATCGAAAGTAGTCGATTTTTGATTGAATTTCCAATGGACGTACATGCCTACACTCGCACTCAAACCAATAACGAGAGACACGCTTCAACACCTACGTATTCCGTTATACGTCTACACACGTGCCAGATGCATTAGAAAGGTGCAACACGAGGGCCACTAAATACACATATGCGATGAAGGAGTGTGTACCGTGATGATCCACAAGGCAAACCACATTACTCTCCGTGTTGAGGAATAATTACGTTTCTATAATACATCGAGTCTCGTGTGTTGCCAGGGGATAGAAGCAACTCTTTGGTCACAGTGTGACATGCTTTCAGCTTGGAATTTCATCAACCGCATTTGTGGTACCGTTTAATACTTCATACCGATGCTCCTTGCACATTGACGAGTTATAAATATTACAAGCTAGACACAAGCTGCTTTTACGACACCCTTACTGTATACCGAGCTTCATATTTGCATCAAATTCATGCGTTTTATCGAATTAATTGCACAGACGACACAATCCAGCATACTTTCGTAACAAAGTCTAATTTATTTCTCGACCAACTATTTCTGTTCCTACGACTCGGGGTCTGATGATTCTAATCATTATAATTGGCGTGAATATTGAAAGAAAATTCATTTTTATCTCTACGAATGTGTTTTTGATGCAATTCAACTTTTTTTTGTCTATTTGAGTAGAACTTTCGGAGCATTTTCATTAGGTCATTGTGGTTTAATTTCGAAGCTGAAATGGAGCACGACATAAAGGCTGTCGTTGGTCTCGTTCAATAGCACCAACGTTTACTTATATCAACATACATACATACATTTATTTACTTGTGTATATGACTTTTATGCAAATGTCTTGGGATTGCTTTCAATTTCAATTCAGCTCTCCCGAGTCTTGCTTCCCTCCTCTCTCTCCTTTCTCCCTCTCTTTTCTTCGTCAGCTGTGCTTGGTTTATTCACCCGAGCGATTTTTTTCTTGTTAATACAGTCTTGATAATAAAACTTGGTATGTACAGTACGCACAGTCCGATGTACATGATGTTTATATAGTGTGGCAGCTCACAATAGCGTCTGCCAATTTCTATAGCTTGTTCTTTTTCTCCTTATTATTTTGGCCCCTTTCTTAATCTTTACTTTCTCTCCCTCTGTCGCCTTTTCCTTTATTGCTCGTTCACTATCTTGACGAGTTTATTAATCGACGATTGTTCCACGAAAAGTTACCATTTTCTTAACCACCAATAAATTATCACGAACAATCCAATAATTGACAGTGACGATAATGTATTCATTGTTGGCGGCACCATTAGGAACACGAGTCTGCGAAATTCGTAATAAATCTGATATTTTATGGATGAAAGTCTTTCTGCCTTTACGACATTTGATAACGTTCCGACTTCTTGCAACGATGTTGTCGTTACAATGTTTTGAACGCTTTGTGGTGAATACGAAATGGAAAATCGTGACGTTTTGATATTTTTGATTAATGTTAATTGCTAATTACTAATGAAAAGCCAAAAATGCACATTTCGATGCATTTAAAGTTACAGTGCTCAGAGATGACTCAACCATTCATTTGGATTTTAATTTGCAATTATCAACGCTGTACGTTAATTAGTTTTTTTTTTTAAATCCAATTCCACGATGAATAAAAATAATGATAATGGCACTTGGTGAAATTTTGTCACTCCGTAATCTCGTGAATCCCTGAACTAGAAGGTTGATGCCAAATGAAATTCCTGAGAAGATAACGCAAGCGTTGAGGGAGTTGAGAGAAATGTCGCGGATTAGTTTGGAAAAATGTTGGACCACGAGCTTGCGACGAGCAATAGGGTGAGAAAATGTCAGATTTTCCGCCAGGGTTTTATTCTTTTGGGTCGAGTGTTTAATCCTCTTGGATGTTTCTGGCACTTTGTCACAAATTATTTCGAGTCATTCTTGTGGCCGAAAATGATGAGAAAAGGGAAGAAACCGAGAAGACCATGGACCTGTTAGGTGCTGGCAAAGAAGAAGCCACGAGTTTCATCCCTCGGGATCGATACGTCTCTGAGCACATCGGCAGAATATGTGTTTACCTGTTAAAGTATGTGTACGTCGCTGTGTAAGTTCCTTGAGAAATCGTGACTTTCTGCTCGTTCTTCCTCGTTTCATTTTCGCCCAGTTCTCGAAAAACACCTTTGCTCCACCTTCTAATGAAAAAGTTTGTAATCTAGTGCCTCTGCAACACCAGAACACTGATAAACGTATATGGAGAGTTGTCTGTTCTCGACACTGTAACAAAGATGGAGAGACTCCATGACTACGAAGGAAAGAGAGAGAGAGAAAAAGGTTCTAGGTCGCATTAACGCGAAAGCATTTTTCGTCATTAGACACTAGACCATACTGCATATTCCTAACTGCTCTCTGGACTCCAATATCCTGAGTTTTCAAGCAAAAAACATAAATGTACACGTTCACAACTTGTACTTCATCATTTTTCATTTTTTCTGTTTTTCTCCGGTGGAACTTTTCGTTTTTTCAATATTATTCGTATCGAGATTTCCATGGTTTGCGTTATTCTACGAATTATCTCGTAGAACAGTCGAGAAACGTATTTTTTGTACATTTTTTAAACATTTTTTATTTCAATGTTTGAATGGAACTGTTCGTACTAACGCTGACGTTGATAAAATCGTCTCGAACTTGCAGACATTTTTTTTCGTTCAGTCTCATACGCTCTACGTGACTTTTTACCCGTGTATTAATCACTTTTTTCGTTGTTTCTTTTGTTTTTACAGAAATTGCCGTCTCTCGGTGGTAGCAAAGCATCGCGTGTCGACAGCACCGATAACAACAATGCGAATCACTCGACCTCCAACAATATTCACAATTTGCCGATCCACGATCCCCTTAACACGAATTTGCACGTCGATGCATATGGTAAGAGATATTTCATAAATTTTCCTACAAAAATTTTATTAACGCACAACTGTTTCCTCGAATTAATCTCGATTATTAATTTTCATTTTTTTTAATCAGGTCGCAGACTACCAATGACCCCGCAAGAAGCAACCAAGTACTATGGCTCACGTTTGACGGAGTACGAACGTACCGAAATCGAGAAATACTCTGAGATCTGGTACTTGGGCCTGTCCGCGCGAAAAATTTATGGTGAAGAATTGTCTGAGAACAGTGGCTACGACGACGACACCGGAAGTTACTACAAGATACCCCATGATCACATCTCCTACAGGTAATTCATGCCAACAAATGATTCATCGATCTCAACTCAAGAAAACTCGAATTTTCGTGGATTTAGAAACGTAAACTTGACTGGAAAAATATCAAAACGATCGATCTCTCGTATAACTGACATTTTTATCGGTTTTTTTAAATCTGCAGATACGAAATATTGGAGGTAATAGGTAAAGGAAGCTTCGGTCAAGTAATAAGAGCCCTGGACCATAAAACGGGACAACATATCGCCATCAAAATAATCAGGTACTTAGAAACAATGAAAATTGCCTTAGGGCTCGATCGTAAACGATCAATCAACGAGACAATGTATGAATCAATCTCTCGAGATTTCTAGCTAATTGATTGGCAGCGTCATTGATTTAATGTCTTGTTCGTGCATCTATGGATACTTGCGAAACTTCACACCTATATATGCAAATAGAATGATCGATAATGTCACGCTGACTGCAATATCTCGTTGCATCTGACTCGATGAATAACTCACGTACAAATACCAGGAACGAACAATCTTTGACACTCCTGTCTCTGTTCGCAGAAACAAAAAGAGGTTCCATCATCAAGCACTGATCGAGGTGAAAATCTTGGAGCATCTCAGGAAGAAAGATCTCGATGCCAAATCTTCGCACAACGTAATACACATGCTCGAGTACTTTTACTTCAGGAATCATTTGTGCATCAGTTTCGAGCTCATGAGGTGAGAATCATTCGTCAATAAAAATTGAGCATTTCACCGCTGCCTAAAAATCGTTTTTATCTAATATTTCATTTTCTTTTTCTCTCAGTCTCAATCTCTACGAGTTGATCAAGAAGAACAACTATCAGGGATTCAGTATAAGCCTCATTCGAAGATTCGCCAATTCTCTGATCCAGTGTCTGAGGCTTTTGCATCGAGAGAACATAATCCACTGTGATTTGAAACCGGTGAGAATCGAATGTATTAAATAATCTGGAAAAAAAGCTCCAACGATCTATTCAATGATATTATTTGAACGGAAGGAAAAAGAAGAGTTGAAAAAAAAGAAAAAAATACTTTTGTACACGGCGATTGGTGCGAAATGGGCAGAGTATGCATTTCGCTCGATTGACACATATTTTCACGCTCCGAAACATTTTCTTTATTTTTCGAGCGAGGAATAATGTGAGACTAAAAAATTCACTGCTCCGGAGCCCAAGTTGCGTGTACTTTACGTGCGTGTCTAATGTGCGAAACGAATTTGATCACATTCACGAGAACATGCAACCATATCCATGTGCAACCTTACTATGTGGCTTTTATTTTCTATGTGTGGACTCTGATATGTATAAATATATATTTAAACATTTATATGCATAGAGAAACACGCCAGTCACCAGAAAGGCATGCCAATCTTTTTTTTCTTTTTTATACTTCGTTTTCCTTGCCAGTCGCTTTCATCTCGACGCATACTACGCATTATATTTATTTTCAACACTGTGCGACTCTAGCCTCTGGGCTTTCAACATCTCTCGTCGAGATTCCGATCTTTTTCTCATTACGTTCGTTTTCTGATGAAAATTTTCGCAGTTTTTGGTTAATTTAGATTTTTAAATTCGATATTCGTCAAGGGAATGCACATGGTCGGAGAATCTAATTTTGTTCATGCCTTTTATGCGTTTTAAATTCTTTTTTGTTTTGTTTTTTAATACAGGAAAACGTTCTTCTCAAGCAGCGCGGTAGCAGCTCAATTAAGGTGATAGATTTTGGTTCCTCGTGCTACAGTCATCAACGTGTATACACTTACATACAGTCAAGATTCTATCGGAGTCCCGAAGTCATACTTGGACTTCCTTATGGAACGCCGATTGACATGTGGAGCTTGGGCTGCATTCTCGCTGAATTACACACGGGATATCCGCTATTTCCGGGTGAAAACGAGGTCGAACAACTCGCGTGTATCATGGAAGTTTTGGGATTGCCGCCAGAGAATCTCATCGGTCATGCCTCTCGTCGCAGGCTCTTCTTTGGTAATTTGCCATTTTTTTCATAGCGTTCATTAACTTTCATTGTCATTGCCAATTTCCTCGATTTTTCCAACTGCAACTGACACGTCGCAGCGTTGAACGAAATTTTCCAGGAATTAACGACACTGCAGTTTGAAAAACTCGATATTTGATAATTTTGGACCAATTATTAATGAAAATTGTTTTTTTTTTCTCTTATACAGACTCCAAGGGAAATCCACGCTGTATAACGAACAGCAAAGGCAAACGGAGACGACCTGGCAACAAGACCGTAGCAATTGCTCTGCGCTCGAACGATACTCTCTTTGTCGACTTTGTCAGCAGGTGTCTCGAGTGAGTTTCAATTGTTAAACATTCTATTTATCGAATCGAAAGTTTGTAAACCACCGCGAAAGATTTTCGACAAATAACATTTTAACCCTCGTCGTCGTTTTTTTATTGAAATTTTTATCACGGTGTTTGTATTTTTGGTTGCAGGTGGGATGCGAAGAAACGAATGAAACCGGACGAGGCGATGCGTCACGAGTGGTTGAATTCATCGTCGTCGACGACCCATTTGTCGAGCTCGTCGTCCATGAGTTCATCGGTGGTTGGTTCCTCGATGAGCAGTAGCGTCGTGGAAAGTTCGCAGAACGTTGGACAACAGACGGTAAACGTAGGGGCGCCTCGTTTGCGAGCCACAACGATGGAGGATCCGCAACAGCAATACTCCGTGTACAGGCTCTATCGCGGGAGGAAATGCGTCTCGAAGATAACGACGATTGTTAATCCAGATGGTGGTAGCCTCGTGGTTAAGGGAAAATTAAACGGTAGCGCGAGTAGTCACGCACTGGCTAGTGGAACACAACCGGCAGCATCGAGGCATGCATCAACCGGTGACATCGTCGCTAGTCTCGATCCAAATCTCGACGATTCGGGCACATTTTTACCGGCCATATTGTGAAGCAGAATTTCCGTTAGCCACTTTTGAATGATTTAAAAGCGTATTTGTGGCTTGCTCCTAGCTCGCATCCCCGAATATATTAAAAAACGAAAACATTTATTTTCCTTTCTCCAAACGAGAATGAAATATTTCAAATTTTCTCTTCATTCAGGTGGGAAAGAATAACTAAATGAATTTCGACGTTACGATCTCGAGACGAGAGTCCAGAATATTGCTTTCCGAGGCACTTCCTTATCCCGATTTCGCGAGACTCGAATGGTCCAGCGACGACAATAAATATCGATCGATTAACGAAGATACTAACTAAACAAGGCTTGTGATCGCAGACGAGGAAATATTGTACTACGTGGCAACAAAGATGAGAGGAGCGAACGAGATTTACGGAATAATCAAATTTGGAAAAGAGTTACTCAACGAGGAGTTAATTACGAGCATGCAAAAAAAAAGAAGGTTTTCACACTATTTTCAATTTTCTTTTCTTTTTCCTTTCGATTATTCTTATTTTTCCGTTCGATTGACACTATAATCATTTTTATAACGAAAACAAAACGACCAAATGCAACGAGTTAGAGAGTAAAGGACGACAATTGAGTTTTCAAATATTTCCGCTCGATCCGCAGAAACCAAAAAAGCATTGCTGACAAGAAAACTTTTATTTCAATCAACGCGATCGCTAAATTACGAGGCTGATGATTTTTATGAGGCCCAACATTTTCCTTCATTAGACCAAGTTTCGACTGAAAGTATTACTCAAAGACAAGAAACTAAATGAGAGATCTGCGTTGCATGCTCGGAGCTTGAACAATTGTAGCAAAAAACGGAATCAAGACGAGAAGAAAAAAATCGTAAGGATCGCTGTAGACACGAGACGCAAGACTGTAAAGACAAAATGAACGTAAACAAAAAACAAGCTTCTCCCGTCTTGAGATTAAATTCTTAATCCGTTATCGTTTTTTTTTCCGAAACCGAGCAACTTGCGCATTTCAAAATAAAGTTCAACAAGAACATTGGAGATTCCGATTTATTTCTTCTTCATTGAAAGGCGATTAAGTATAGAAAAATCAGAGATTCAAAAGCAACAATCGGATGAACAAAAAAAACGAGCCAAGTTTTTGCACGATATTGAAATTTGCCAAAGGTTCATTTTTGCCCGACAATTTCGGTTCTAGAAGCCACCACAACTGGACGAATCGTTCCTACGATTCCTTGAAAACGCCAGCAACGAAATCGCAAACATGCTCACCATTTTTCTTTAAATTCGACATTTAAAAAACAATCGATCGAATTTTCGATGTTTTTCTACGGTGGAAATTTCAATATCGTGGTTTTGCGAGATTTAGTGAACTCGGAAGTTCAGCGTACAGCCCCAGTTTCGCGCGAGGCCTGAGTAGTCTTATTGTGATATTAAACTACCACTGTCTTACTTAGATCTCCGATAATAAGAATTGTAACAACTTATATATAAATATATACATATGCGTACATATATATGTATCATCATAGATATATCTACGTATATCTATATATATGTATATCCACTGTATACATATACATAAATATATGTATATATATTCGTAATATTCTTTAACGTTAAGAGTAAAAAGTGACTACTATTGTTTTCTCGTACTATCGTTATCATCTCGCAGCTATCTCGCTTAAAATAGCATGTTCTCATCGCAAGGAATAAATGGTTCGCATCTACTGCGTAAAAGTAATAAATTGGAATGAAAATGACAAATTAGGAAAGAATATTCGAGACTACAAAAAAAACGTACGTTACCAAAGTTTGCATCGTTGGAATCCAATGCTTTTTCGTGCAATTTATTTCCGTTAATTCAGCTCAATCGTTTATTTGATTTTTTTGTTTCTTAGGAGGAATAAACGAATTCAAAAGAATTTTCGTATTTTATAGAGTGAATGAACGAAAAGTGAATTTAAGGATTGCAAATATTCGCAATTCATTTGTAAGGAGAATCTTTGTTGCTAACTGACGATGCAAATTTTGGGGCAAAAGGCTCGATCAGACCGAGATCTCTGTGTAAATAGATCATTTAATAAAATTATCCAATACTTTGTACGTCATTCGAGATAGAGACGCGTCCAAAGGTGTTTCCCGGTAGCCTTTTAAAGGATAGAAAGACCAGGCTAAACATTATATACCACACAGTGGGACACACCAAACCAATCATCGTCCTATCGAGCTTCACGTTTATTTCTTTCTCTTTCTCGTCACTTTCGCATTTACGATTTTTCTCGACCGTCATCTTTTTTTCACGACTTCGAAGTTTGACGCCTCGAGATGCAACGATTCTTTTTTTATTCGTAAGAATATGATGCTCTATTTCGACTGTAGGGAAATTCGAGCCTTTGGAGAATGAAACTTTTTTCATAGCTTTTAGAAAATTAACGAAAAAAATCAACTATTGGATTGTTGTTGATAATTATTTCAGTAATTTGACAATTGGACTCAGATTCAAAAGAATTTTTTGCACATTTGAAAAATTCAAACTTCGATATCATTTTCTTTGTTCTTTTCGAAGCATTAACAGATTTTTTGATGTCTCTTGAAAAGAAAAGTAGACGACATCGCTCCGCAATTATTACCACTGCCTTGATTCATGAAGCGCGATTTTACAGTTATTCTTTTTATTTCTGTTACAAAAAATACGAAGCTAAATTTGTCTCGAGTTGTAAAACGTAGATATTGGGAATAGAAATAAAAGTTTAGAAAATCGGGACGAAAATCTGCTTATTTCGGTCCATTCGTGTTTGTTCATTTTCATTATTTTCGAATTGTAATTATCAATTTTGTGTTTATTGCGTCTACATTAAATACCATTAAAAGGAAAAAAAACAACGCTGGAAACCAAATCGCTCATGTCGTAGAACCGCAGATACTGAGAGATAACCTGACAAGACTGAAAAAACAAAAAAACAAAAAAAAACCGAGAGTAACAAATGAAAAAACCATAATAACGAGATTTTAAAATTTGCCTTTTTTTCATAATTTTTTGGACCCGCTCTCATGACTCATTAGCGATATTTCATTCGTACAGTATTTCGCGATGAACGAGCGAATGAAAAATAAAATAACGAGAGAAAAGGAAACGAACGTGAGCGAACGCAAAAAAAATGAGTCCAGCATCTTGAACTTTGGAATTGACAAGGGAATGAAACCGCGGGTTCGCTTATTGGTACAAACAATTCAATCGATTGTGAACGCCATAGTGGACGAGGTTTCTCAAAAAAGAAGAACAACAACCTACGTAGCGAAATAAATAAAAATAAAAATAGGATAAGAAAGCGAGGAACAAAATATCTGCGACGAAATATTAAAAAGACGAAAGAGGTAGAACGAATGGAAAAATAACAACCTGGAGTATCGATAGACATTGCACGGAGCGGAAAACCGAGGCATGAAAAATTAAACGATAAAGTGGATAGAACGAAAAGAGAGAGAGAGAGCGAGAGAGACAGGAAGCGAGATAAAAATGAACTCGAAGGAAAAAGGAAGCGTAAGAAAAAACTAGATAATCAATGTCGACGTAGATTAATAAGCGTTAATGATAAACCCTTAGGAAAATAGGATTTGAAGGACAATTGTAAACGGATTGTTATAACCGAGAGAACGAAAGAAACAAGGCACGAAGGAAAACAAAACGTGTGTACAGAGTTTTACGTTTCTAGGTGTGTTCAATTATATAAAGAGGGAACAAATTACGTGTATAGGCGAGTGAGAANNNNAAAAAACAAAAAACCAAAAAAAAAAAAAAAGAAGTCACAAGCCAAAAACGAGAACGAAAAAACAACTCGGTTTTCGAGCACTCGCAACACAAACAAAAATATCGATACACGTATAAATGACTGTAACCGCGTACGTTTATAGCGACGAAGATTAGCAAAGGAGAAAATAACGAAAACGCTTGAAACTCACATGGCGATTGTTTTTCAATATTTCGTTTGTCTCGTCTTGAAAAAGAGATCCAGAAATGTCTCAATCGTCTGCTCCATTATTCTGCATTCGTTTTTTTTTGAGTTTCAAAACGACGATAAAGAAAGAAGCGACGATAATTAAAATAAAAAGGAGGGCAAAAGAAAGACCTTTTTTAAGACTAGTCACGGACAAATAGGACCATCGGGGCTAGTCCTTTTTGACGAACGATTCTCGTACGTAGAACGCCTCTACCTAAACGTGCTTTACAATGTCTATCGTGATTGTGTATTTACCTTTTTTGTTGTATGTGCATAAAAACCGTAATTCTAATTTTCTCCCCTTGATGATCGACGTGAAGTTTTTGCAGAGACAGAGAGATAGAGAGAGAAAGAGAGAACAAACGAGAAGAAAAAAAAAAATTCGAGACGAGCGAGGAAATAAAAAATCGAGCCTAATTATATAGCAGGCGATGTGAGTGTGCGCGTGTTCGTATGTGAGTTTGTATGTTCGAACGTGTGTGTAAGTGTAAAACTAGGTATCGGATAACGTGATTAGTTTTTCGTAGTAGTGACGTTATAATAATAAATATTATACAACAATATTGTAGACTAGATAGTTATAATTGATTAATTATAACGAAATATTATTATGAGGAAAAACAACGTAATGATAATTAAATATAATAATGATTAATAATACATAAATAAATAAATGAATAAATAACGATAATAATAACAACAGTTATGATAAATGGTAATCGTGTATTTTGAGCTCCCCCTCTCCTGCACGGTGAATTAACAAAGTTTCTCATTGCCAAACGACAAACGGAAAAACGAAAAAAAAAATCATCGATTTTGCGAAAAAAAAAAATTTAACCCAATGAGAACGGAGTTTTGATTCGTTCTCGTCGTCTCCACTTTCTATGTTTCTCTCTGTCTCTCTCTTTCTTTCTCTCTCTTCAAAGCGTTTGAGGAAAATAAATTAAACTTAAAAAAAAAACGTATCTCCGCAGAATAGAGAAAAATATAGCCTAGTAGGACAATCATAAGCGCGCTTTAGCGTTCTTTAACGTTTAAGGTGTAGGCTGATAAGATATTTACATGTAATAAAGTGCCGAGTAACGTAGTTGAAAGAAAAACAACAAAAAAAATGTATTAAACTTTTTTTTTGAATCTCGACCAAAGGCGTGAGAGAAACGAACGGAAGTGATGCATTCATTCGCGTTATTCGTACAATGAGAGAGACGAGAAAGTGACAACGAGAAAAGCAAAAAGAACATCAGCCGAAATTTATTGATTTTCGGAAAATTTAATGAACTTTTTGTTGTCGCTTATCCTCGGAGCTGGGGGAGCGAAAATGATGAAGCATTGTTTAATCATGATTGATTATTCACATGATATTATCGATCCAAAGGATTTTGGATCGCAGGACTTTACTCAAAATGCGCGATTGGACGCTTATTCAACTTATCGATCCCCGTTCGAAAAAACTCAATAATTTTTTCCATCGTTTTCCTATCACGCTCATCATTTTTATACAAGAGACATTTTTTGTCGCTTTGACCTCGCTGAGATTTTCGTGCGTTTTGGATTTTTATTCTCTATCGGTTTCTGTCAATCCAGTCCTACTGCGGAATCAAAAAATAGGCCACCAAGGGGTTTGTAAATTTTCAAAGAATCACTGCTTCCTTGGATAATTTCGAAACGAAAGAATCGAACCGAAACGTTAGAAAAAAATCACATTTTTGGAAAATCATTTTTAAAAACATGAAATCGTCGAGGAGAAAAAAATCGAAAAACGAGCGACTATAACGGCTCGGGCAACGGAGCTTACGATGCCTCACAAAAAGGTGTTTATTTGAGTTTTCATCTATTAATTTGAAAGAATACAATTCGGATCGAGAATTAAGAGAAAAAGCGTGTGCAATATCTTCCGTCGTGCGTGAAGGAATTTTTAACAGCATTAGCGTAGTGAAGACTTGTGAGCGATGACTGTAAATATAGTTTGTCAAAGCATGTACCCCCAAAAGATAAATAAAACAAACGAATAAAGTCGAAACGAAAAAAACAAACATAAAAAAAAAGACGCCCCGGGGACGTACGCACGAGCGAAGAAAAAATTTCAAACGCGTGAATGATTTTGCAAAAATACAAACAAAATAACAAAAAAAGCAGCAAGCCGAAAAAACAGCGGAAATATCGGTGATGCTCGTTGACAACAATTTTGTACGTGTTGGGGTGTTTTAATAGTTCGAGAGCGATTATCGAAAGTGCATATTGTGATTCGTATAATTAGAGGATAAAATAAACAAACAAAATAAACAAACACATGCCAGCGATGTGGGAATATTGCTAAATGAACAAACTGAAAAGCAAAAGAACGTAAATGAATAATCCCAGAAACGGTAGTTCTTGGATCCGTCGAATTTTGACGATGTATACATAATATACATACATATATATGCGTTGTATAATCGCGAACATTAACGTCAATTTAAGCCTGACTTATAATTATAAATGTGACGAAGTAAATCGATTATCCAAGAATAATAAAAATGAAAAACAGCGAGTCGAATAATTGACTCGTGAATTTAATAATACGATTACTAAAACGTATATATACACACAATATACATATATAGCGTGTATTAGTTACGAAACTATATATTTAAAAAACCTAAAAGAAACAAAAACCGCAAAAAACAAAAGTGAAGCATCATCATCCTTTTTGTATCATTTATTCGTTTTTCTTTCTTCTGTTTCTATTATCTTAATGCGTTTGTCTTTCATTAATTAATGTTATTAAATAATCTATCATTGTCCCGGGCTCGATAAATCCCGAGACTTTATCCTTGTGTGACGCAAGAGCGAATAAACGAGAATTACAAAAGAACCATCAAAATGCCATTGTTTTTATTCTTACGTACGAAACTGTCATCTTCTTTTTCCTATGGTTTTCGATCATGGTCTACGGTACCGCAGCTTTCAGTTTTTCTCGTCCAGGGTATGGAACAGTCAACACAATCAACCTCGAATTTTCGCAAACTAAATCCTGAGCCCTCGTGGGAAAATGGCAAAAATCAAGATCGAACTTTTTCATTGCGATCGGACAAACGCTTGGGAAAAGTTTCACTGTCAATATTTGGAGCTGACTCCCAGTCTCATCGATGGCTTCGGAATATTTAGATCCAATATTTCGATGAAATGTTTCCCGTATTTAAAACGCTGCAAATATTGCAAACTTCATTATTATCGGAAATTGCCTGTGGTAAAGAACGATTCAAGGTTTTCGTAAGAAAAGGAAAATGAAAAATGGATGTGAATAGAGAATTCATAAACTTTTTATAAAAATTTTTATTCATTCAGTATTTTGACGTTTTACACAATATCACTGAGGGCCAAAGCCTTAAAATTATTTATAAATATTTCGAAATTTTATAAATTTTTCTATTATATTAGGGAGAGGCGGGCAGAATGGAACACCCGTCGAAGAAATGATTTTTAGGACACGTCTTTATATACGTGTCCTAAATATTATATGCGTGGTTCAACCTTTATACATAAATATTCATTTCTGCATTTATAATTCTAACTAAACCTCTGTAAATTGTTTTTAACTTGAACAATGATTTCTCTCTTTTCATATAAAAATAAAAGCGCAAACGTAAACTGTCAAGTAATAAATTAAAATCGTTCTCTTCTTTTTCGCTAAACAAATCTCCAAAAGTATGAATTCCTGACTTCTGAGAGAAAATTCAGTGCCAAATTCTTAAAAACTTGTCTAAAAAGCAATTCATAATTCCTCGATAGAACTTCGTGACTACGGAAAGGAATCAACTGGATTTAGGTTCCATTCTTTATCAAATAATGGGCAATTATTTTCTGTAAATTACGTGACATCAGTGCGTTGCATGTCTCTCGCGTGATGCCTCGACGTATCGTGATAAGCCATACCTCGTAACATTTCCCCGTGTCGAAAAACATCGTGGGGCGAAGAAAGTGTCGGTAAATTCGGTAACAAACAACTGAGCATACTGGCGGCGCTATCTGACGAGTAAATTCCATTATTCGATGGTCCTGGCATCGTAGTCCCGCACGAACTCGATGGTATCCCTGAGATAACGTGACTACTTGGATCTTGGCTGAGCATACTCGAGATACTCGAGACTGGACCCATAAGATTGCCTGTTAATAATTAATCGAAGCTTAGAAATCAGACGCTTAGACATTCGCTTTTCTGTAGTAATGCTGATAATTAGTTTCAAGCAAAAGTTCGTTTTGAGTTTGTCAGGAAACCAAAAAAAAACAATACGCAAAACTAGCTGAAGAACTTTATATTTTCGTGGAATAAAAATACGAAGAGTCTTTTACCTGGAAGACTGAGATTGGAAGCAACGGAAGTGGCGGCAGAAGCGAGAGAGAGAGGTGTGGAAAAATCAGGGTTTTCAGAGACCCTGGTATGATAAGAATGTGCAGAATGTGCGGGTCGTATAGTTGCCAGAGAAGGTCGATGCAATTCTGCCAAAATTTCAGATTTCCGACGTTTCACGCGAATCCCTGGTTTCCCACCATTTCCGAGTCCAAAATGAAGGAGTTCCAAATGTCGTCGTAGATTTCGGGATTGTTTCAAAATTGCTCCGCACAAAGGGCAAGTGGTTGGTTGGTCAGAAACACTTCGTCCCTTTGAACTGTCTCCTGCAAAAATTTTAATGAAATATTCTCAGGGTTCAGAAATAATTTCCCGAATATTTTCTGCCCTAATGACTTGCTGAATTTTTCCAGAGAATGTGTGTGGTTGTTGTGAAATAAGAATAAACATAAAAATTTGATGGAATAATATTTCATTTTTTTATTCGTATTTTTTCGTTTTTTTCGTAATAATGAGAAATAGCTCACAATTTATATACATATTTTCTGTATATTTCATTATTCACAAATGCGGAAGGATGAGAATGAGACAATGTACAAGATTTGTGTGTTTTTTTCTTCATATTTTTCTTATACGCTAAATACAAATTCGTACGATGTTATACCATCGTTATGAAGTATTCTGCAATTGAATTTCATTACAGGCTTTAATTATTATCCAGGAAATGGAATTCCGTCCCTACTCTTGCTTATCGCGCCTTCATTTACTATTTCTCGCAAATTTTCCATTTAATTCGTAAGGGANTCTTCATATTTTTCTTATACGCTAAATACAAATTCGTACGATGTTATACCATCGTTATGAAGTATTCTGCAATTGAATTTCATTACAGGCTTTAATTATTATCCAGGAAATGGAATTCCGTCCCTACTCTTGCTTATCGCGCCTTCATTTCTTATTTCTCGCAAATTTTCCATTAAATTCGTAAGGGATCGAGCTACAGAACAAAAGAAATTTCCCCTTTGATTACGCAACAAAAACTGGCAGTAGCTTTCGAAAAAAAAAAAACCAGCGACCTACACACGAAGCAGACCAAGATTTACATCGTTCGGAACTGAGGAAAATTCTTTTGCTGCTCGATCGTGCGATTTGATCACTTTCTTGAAATATTAATGACCATTCTTTCACGAGTATCTCAACGGACCTGCCCGCACCGTCGCTAAAAAAAAATTCATAAAAAAGACAACTCCAAAAAAAGTTCAACTTCATTTTGCTAGTCCACTCCAATGAGCACAAACTCTTTACCCTTACGAAGACTATCGTCGGTCTTCGGAGACGTGATGAAAGAAAAGCAGAAAATAAATTCAGGAAAAATCTTTCAGTGTCCACTTCGAGTAAATTTAATCGCACATCGACGTCACGAATGTTCGTCGGAAACAACCAACTGAAGTAACGTTCCGTTAGAGTTCGAAAAACACTCAGTGAAAATGTTCGATTCACCGTACGTTTTCGCACCGAGTTCATTTTGCGTTGCACTTTCCACGAGCACTTTTTTGACAGCTTTCGGGATTTACCGGAATACGGTCGGTTTTCTTGCGTATCAAACACGACGGATCGTCAGCACGTCAGCATCGACGTTGATCATACTTCGAAGGGAAAAAATCCTTGTCGTTTTATCATAAGGATAATAATTGTGGTTTTACTTCATAAGTATAAATCTATGTGCTACTTTTCTCGGCATATATATAATATATGTATGTAAATCTCGCATTATTCATTACGCGTGAATAATCAGCGTTTCGTTTGCACTATCGATACTTTTTTCTCTTCAACATTTTTCTGCACGACTAAACCGGAAATATTTGTGGTTCCAAGTCGGAAGTTAACAAGTCATTCCAACAGAATTTCCTGCACTTTTTTCCCCGTGCAAAAATGTGAGTCGACGAGAACAATTCGTATTGAAGAATGCTCAATGAGGATTTTACTGCGGAGCTTTCCAGGCAGGTCAAATTTTTAGACAAGTCGATTGTCTCAAGGAAAAGAAAAAAATGAAAAACCGAATTCACTGTAGAAACAATGAACATTGGTTCATTCCACTGATCAATTTTGCTATCAAATTTGGACTCTATTCAACGTATAGTCTACGAGGAACGAAAAATAATAAAAAAAAAAAAAAAAATGGAGCTTACGTCAAGCTTTCGGCCTGAATCCTACAGAATTTTGTATTGAAATCAGAGAATACATTGAGTCGCGTGTTCGACCTGCTGAGGAGCCTGCCTGCCTGGAATTTATCAAACGGTTGTTTTCCCGCGTCGCCTAATGAGAGAGGAAAGCATTTTCCTACCGTTCCTTCGTTCTCATCTGGCGATAGTGGGTGAAGGGATATTGCTATGTGGTGAAACGACGTTGGATCCATGTGGGGAGGGTGAGGGTAAAGGGCTGGGTTTACAGACGATTCGTTCGCAACTATTGCTGCCGCCGCTGTCATTGGCGTACTGCATGGAATTGCCTGTATATCCAGGCATTTCGACTTCGGGTTTGATTTCGATGGTTTCTGCGTTGCTGGGTGGTGCGGGATGGCTGTTGAAGCGATATTTGCAGGAGGACAAGAGATGTCTCCGCAAGTTTCGAGCTTGTCGAAGCGTGGCGCCGCAGAGTGGACAAACCCCTGGACAATCGGAAGCGCCACGTATTTTGGTAGAACCGGGTGAGCTTGCGCCACCAACGGAAGAAGTTGAGGCTGCAGCTGCGGCAGCTGCAGCGGCTGATAACGGGCCTGACAATATCGGGACTCCTGGAGGATACGCCAAAGAGCCAGGGAACGATGGTATGTGCAACGGCGAATATTGCTGCATCGGCATTAGCGTATGAATGTTTGGTTTTACATCCATATCTTCTAATTGTTGTTGTTGGTGCTGATGCGAATGATGTTGATGATGATGAGGATGCTGATGCAACAGTGAGGAATGATGGTGCGGATGATGCGAATTTTCAGGATTCCCCATCATCGCTCCACTTTGTTGTGACACCGGATGCCAACTGGTGCTCCGATGATTCATATAATCCGCTGGCGATACACCCGCTGCCAACAGACACAAACACATTGTTTACCATGCTGGGGGCTGAACTGACCGTCAACATATACGTTATTTCATTTGTCTTAATGATTTTTTTATGTATTATTTATTTATATATATGTATATGCACATGTCTGCCGCTACTTCCGCGTTATGGACATTTTCCAGTCGTACACGAGCTCCAAGAATTTATAACCAATCTCTGCAGTTCAACCCTAAACGATGGTTGTGCTTGTGTCCGTTTGATTCGTGTCTCTCTCTCTCCCTCTTCCTTTTTCACTCTCACATTTTTTCCCATCGCGGAAAACGCTTTTTTTATCTTGACTTTCTAGCAAATCGAACCGATGCTTTTTACGTTGGTTTCTCACGAGCTCCGGACACAAAACACAAGTTGGGCAAGTGCCTTTTCTCTGCGTATGTATATTTGGACTTTAAATTTGTTGAATAAGCTCGCACGGCTTTCTAATAAGTTTTGCGGTTATCGTTTGTCACATTCAAAAATTGCATTGAATCAATTGAAACAGAAACAAATTTTCTAGCGTATTATCGATTTTTGTAAATTGTAGTTTGTGCAACTCACCCATATCGTCGTGAGATCCACCCTCGCCGTCCTTACTGTGCTCGTAATCGATTGTTCTCTCGTTACTGTGATGAGAATCGTGGCCTCGGTCATCGCTTTCCGCGTGGTCGCCACGAGGCCATTTACCCGTCGACGAGGAAGACTTCCTCCTCTTTTTTCTTCGCTGCATCGGGATACACGTGTTCATGACTTCCCGCGTATGGGGCTCCGTGCTCGAAGGTATTGCGGATGCGGGTATTTCTTCACCGTTCTGTTTACAACGAAAAATCCATTTAATCCGTAAATTCCAAACTTGCACGTTTTTTCCACCACCGACTATTTCTTTTTTCCAATAATCATGGCGTAAGCCGACCAGTAAGTTAAAGGAATCAATTTCGCATCAGGAACGAGCGGAATTCATAAATTTTCGATAAAAATCTGAATCATACGAATTTAGCTAAGTAAATCCTCCTTTTCATGAACCCTTCGAGTGCATATTGGGTCAATCTGACCCGAGGCATTTTTCAAATCGTTGTATTCCGGTAAATATCGTTTTTTGTTTTGTTTTTTTTTGTGGAATCGTTTTTCGCGGTGAATTATCTATATTTTGTCGCCCTAAATTCATTTTTTTACGATAACGAACATGTCAAAACATTTTTTTCCTCCAAATGCCAAACAAATGGTAACAAAAAATTTTTATGGTCAAAAAGACCCGGTATGCACTCGAAGGGTTGAAAAAAAAGAATAAACGTGATTGTAACTTTTGAATTCCAATGGACATTGATTTGCCCCTAATATCTCTCAAGCCGGAACACATTCAAGTAAAAATTCGCGTGTAGCATCGATCAGATCGTCCTGAAAGAAAATTACGTTTCTCCAACACTACTTTCTGACCAGATCACAAGTCTCTCTCTCTTTTTGTTAAGAAAGCTTCGGTAACGTACCTCTGTGAGTATCGTTGGTGGTGTGAGGCCGTGAATGTTAAGACAATGTGCAGCTTGTAGTAGAGAAGGTAACTGAGAAGGATCGACGCTGACTTCCCCTCTATATACAAATTCCAATAGCGATTCGAGGTCCTCAGCTGCTACCCCTGCGAGCATAACAACCGGATGCTGGCATGGTGTACTCTGCGAATAAAACGATCAATAGTAACAGTTCCAACTGAAATGTCAAATAAAACCCGTACGTCGAGTTGAATTCAGAGAAAAAGAAAAATATTTGTTTTATTTACGGTGGAAAAAGACCTTGAATAAATCGAGGAGAAAGGGGCTAGCGGCACTGAGAACAATCTTGTGAGCAGAGAAACTTCGTCCGCCAGCAGCTAGTGTAACGTCGACCAGATCCCCCTGGCCTCTGAGCAATTGAACCGCCGAAGTAAGCGAGGATCCAAACTCACCCCATGAGAGGCTGTAAAGTTGTTGATTACTGCTACCCATTCTGCGAATAGGATCGAAAAAATGAAACAGCGAGAAAGACCAAAAAGAAGTCAATTTTTTCTTTGTGGTGAGGAAAGAAAAAAACGTTAAAACAAAAATGACATTCGTTTTGATCGGGAATCGAATCTGAAGCAGCATCACATTTTACTCGAGATACAAATAATAACAACAACAATGATTAGAGTAAAAGGAGAGAAACAGGAAGCGATTGATTTGATTAGTTGATCGATGGAAAATTTGAATGTCGTAACAACTGTCCGAACATTCAAATATTATCAATTATAATCCGGAGAGATTCGCGCACACACATCGAACGCGCACACGGAAAAAATCGCGCAGCTTTCACAAACCGAATCGCTTGATATACGATTTAACAGCATTGCTCGTTGGACAGTGAGGAGCGAAAAGAAAAACCAAAGAAAACGGAAGTAAGAAAAAGATTTATTTGAGATGAAAATTTTTCATACAAACGAAACTAATGAACTGAAAAGTCCCGTTATCTCGGTGAGTTTCTTGTAGTACAAGTCCGAAATGACGAACGAAGCGCGGCGTATAAACCGTTTGCGCCCGTTTTTCCAACGCACACACTTGGGGCTTCAAGAAATTCTCCATCTCTCTTTGCTCCGCTCAAATGCCAGAGCCAAGTGCGAGGGAGAAACGAGGAGAAAGAAAGAGGGAAAGAGAAGAGAGAGCTACGGAGGGGAAATGAGCACGAGAGCCTACGCGCTCTTTCTTCAACGCTAGAGGGAGCGCGAATCGAAGAAAAGTAGAGTTGGAAGAGAAAGAGCGAGAAACGAGACACCTGAAAGACGCGGGAGCGAGAGAGCGCGAAAAAACTGAAGTGGGAGAGACGCGTTCGGGAGAGGGAGGGGGCAGCAGGAGTGGGACGAACGGCAGTCAGTGTGGTGTAGCGAAGAGAGCGGAGAAAAGTGGCGCAAAAGAGAAAGAGACAGCATGCTCTCTAGTGCAAACGCGGGTGAGAGAAGGAGCGAGAGAGGGAGAGAATTCTTATAAACCCTCGCTTCCTCTCCAGTGCCCCTGATGTTCAAAGCTCCCTCTCTCGTATGTACAGTTCCGTGAGACCCAAAGAGAGAAAGACTTTTTCACCCCACTACGAGCATCCTGAGCACAAATTCTCCCGATTAATGTCAGCCTCTCCCTCGCCCTTCCCCTCGCGACACCTCTACACAGGCGGAGAGAGCAGCAGCGAAGCATCGACGTAAAACCCCCGTCTCGAAAAATCCTCAACACGGCGTCCCTTCTTCGAAACCCGTGAAGAGAGGAGACAACCTAACCTCAAAAATAGTGAATCTTCACGAAACCCGCGCTACGATTACGATCAACCGATTATTTTCTCTTCTCACTCTCGTTTATCTTTGTTTTTCTCTGCACGAGTGATTTGTGATGTCTTTATCTCGGACCCGCGTATCTGATATTTTGCATAAAACAGTACGTCAAATAAAAATGAATTTACAAGAAGAAACCAAGGTGAAAAGTCGCGCCTTTCTTACCTGTGAGGAGAAACAACGAAAATCGAAGCGCAGACGCCCGGTGAAAGTTTGTCGTAACAGTGCAAACTGAAAGCCTAGCCTGCAGGAATGATTTGTTGTTTTGTTTATACAAAACGATCGATTCGTTTTGCGATGAGTTCGAGCGTTCTGTATGATTTATTCCTCAGCTCTTTGCTCTCGCTTTTCCTTCCATTATTTCAATAGTCGATGTCTCACCTCGCTCGATATATTTATCGTGTTGGATCGGTGTGTGTACGTGTGTGCGCCTGTATTCGTTGGTCAGTACGATTCTGTCCGCGGGCCGGTGACGGAGAAGTCTCCCCCGGGGAGAAAAAGCCCAGCTTTATTTGATCCTCTTATTTTTTGCTGCTTTTTTTGTTGATTCTTCTGCTGTCTCACGTTATTTTCCGTTTTTTAAATGATTCTTATTCCTTGTACGTTCACACGTGTTTTGAGAGACAGGGGGGAGTTGTAAAACACGAAATATCCATGAATTCAAAAAAAAACGCTGTCACGAAAATTGTACGCGAACGTCACATTTCACGGAGATACTGTGCTGCCACAGCTAGGCCGGCAACGACGACGCCAAAGCTAAAATATGTGTTACTATATACATATCTCTCTCTCTCCTCTCCTCTCTCTGTTTTCTCTCCTCTCTGAGCTCTCTCTCCCTCTCTTGTCTCTCCTCTCCTCTCTTGGCTGCTCTCTCCTCTCTCGCTCTCCTGGCCTCCCGCTCTCTCCCCAATGGCGGGAGAGAGGCTTCTCTTTCCCTGTCTCGCTCTCCTCTCCTCTCCTAACCGCTCTCTCCTCTCTCTTTCTTGCTTTCTCTCTCTCGCTCTTCCTCTCTACTGGCTTTTGTCTCTCCTCTCTCGCCATTCTCTCTCTCTCTCTCCCTTTGGTGGCCTCTCTCTTCTCTCGCCGTTCTCTCATCGCTCTCTTCTGCGTCTACCAGAATATCCGTTCGTTCGTTTTCACAAAAAAAACCCTTGCATGAAAAAAATCCTCTCTCGATTTACTCCGCACACACGAACAACCTGTTTCTTTTTTTTTCCACAGCGTCTCTGAACAAATTTACCAGCACATTCAACCCGTTCGTTGCTTCCGATGGTTCCCAAGTTCACGAAACATTGAACTTGACATACTGATTAATAATTGATCGCCTTTTCGTTTTATGTCATCTGTGTTTTATAATCAAAGATGAACTCTCGTGAGATCTTTCGAATCTCTTTCACTCCCCAGGCAATCGAGCATTTCGTTATTACAGGTTCTCGATGGAATATCCACACGTATATATATTATATAGGTCTCTCGTCAGAGAACGCCGAGGGAGAGCGAGAAAGACAACGCACGCATATGCTACATGTTTATGCTCTCACATGCCCGCCTCATTCCGTCCTCCTCTCTCTCGTACAGAGGCTTCTCTTTCCCTGTCTCGCTCTCCTCTCTTCTCCCAACCACCCTCTCTCTCTCTGTTTTTTCTTTCTCCCTTCCTTTCTATTTCCATCTCTCTTTCGCTCACGAGCTCGCAGTTAACGGTACACAACTTTCTGACCCGAATAATCACATTCCTTCTCGACTCGAACCATTGTAAATAAACAACACTTTGTTAGGTATCATAAGGACACGGGGTTAATCCTGAATGACAAATTACAAGACATAATCAGTACGAGAAATACTTTACTTGAACGTTAGCCGCATATTTGCCTTCGGAATATCACGTATTTTGAAACTTTCCGCTTGGAAAATCGCAATTATTATACGTTTGTTACTGAATTTGCGATACGAGTTTCGCGCGAGCGCGTACGAAGTGATTTCAGAATTTTCCTACCGGTAAACCGATCAGCGAATATATGTAAATGTTTGTACATTCGGGAGGACTGCTATTTATGTATATGCATATACATGGAGGTCAAAATGTCGAGTTTTACAAATAATCGTATAGGTGACCCCGTCGAATCGGAAATTATACATGTTATGCGAAAAAAAGGTGAGTTTCTTTGCCCGTTTTTCGTATGCTCGCTTTTTCTACGTTTGAGCTTCCAACGCGTTTTAACGACCAAGTGGCGCCACCTGTTTTCTCTTCCATCTTTTTTCACATCGTCTATATCGCATGCAGATTATTCACTCGATGCTGTCAATAATTATGGCGACGATTTTTTGCACGTTACCGCTGCTAACGGATGTTACACTATCATCAGAGAAATCTTGAAAGAACAAAGCAGCCGCAATATCGATACACCAAATGATAACGGATGGAGCCCTCTCATGCTTGCCATTCGCAATGGCAAAATCGAAACTGTCAAACTGCTATTGGAAAGCGGCTGCAATCCCGATCAATCAACTTTTCAAGGTAAACATTCCGATTGTTCTCTGTTGACGCTCCAAAAAATTCATCAACTAATCAAAGTTCAATGTTTTGTTAATGTTTCGCGAATTTTCTATTTTGTTGCCTGTGCTACGTCGTTCGGTTCGGTAAAATTGGAAATAACACGTTTTTTTAACTGCGTTGATGATATTGTAGCTCGACGTTTGTCTCTGCCCGTTCCGTGACTGTTTGATAAACAAAAAAATGGAAAAATCTTATTTATTATTAACAGGCATTTCTGCTGTCACTCTCTCCGTTGCCATCAGCCGAGAAATGTTCGAAATCGTTTACGCAGCTTGTCCAGCGGCGCTCGAGAAATCGAAAGATGATACCGTCAATCCTCTCTGCGTGGCGGCGATGAGAAACGATAAGGAATTATTCTTCAGGCTCCTGGAACTTGGCCTCAATGTTTCTGATGCTCGTAAGTTTGGATTTTCCAAAGTTCGAGGTTCACAACAAAAATCGTTTATTATTTTAGAATGTTTATGTTTTTCACTGATATAAACAATGACTTTGGAACTTGTTCCCGTGTCTGAATGCGGCGAACAATTTTGACGTCGGAATTTGAATGCAAAATTGATTCAACGAACAAATTGCTCATGCAGGTGATTACACGCTGTTAATGATCAGTCGATCGACTGTACCAGAGATCGCGAGTTTCGGTGACTCACTGCACAACGAGAGTTCGGATTATTGGAACGAGGAAATAGTGATGGACGACTTGGAGAATCTCAGCGAGGAGGATTTCGACGTTCCACAAATGTCTTCGACGTTGCAGGGCAATGAAAATTCATTTGATCGTGGTAACGACAGTCCAATAGGAAATTCTGAAATACCGAAAATCAACATAATTTCGCCGGGAGACGAGGACGCGAACACACAGAGCCGCGATTCCGAAACGAAGAAATTACATCTGGACGACGATATTAAGTCGCGTAACATTTTTTCACCGAGATTGCAATACACCCGAGAACGCACATTAGCAATGTCCCCCAACTTGTGCTTCGCGAGAAGACGAAGTGGCAATGACAGCGGATTCGGAATGGAATTCAATGTCAAACGTAAAAAAAACGATCAAAATGAAAATCATCAAATTATGGAAACGACCTTCAAAACTGCAAGCGCTCATGATGAAAATAGACTTCACAAGTACGTTGCTTTCGATTTACCCTTCCTTGCCACACTGGGTCATTTTGACCCGGGCGATTATAGAACAATAACTTTTTTAACACTTCGAGTGCAAATTGGGTCGTTTTGACCCCAAAAATGTTCCGTCACCGACTCTTTGGCATGTAACGACAACGAATGGCATTTGATTTTCGTTGTCGTCAAAAAAAAAAAATTCAAGGCCATAAAATATGGACAATTTACTACAAAAAACTTCTCTGAGAAAAAACAAAAAATGCAAATTGATCGAATTACATCGATTTGAAAAAGGCTTCGGGGCAGATTGACCCACTGTGCACTCGAAAGGTTAAACTACTATTTCGCACTCTTCATTCTCTCGAATTCCCATTCTATTTTGTCTGATGTTCCTTTTTATCACAGATTCCAAATGAAACGACCGCCAGATTTGCAAATCCTTAAATTTGACGATTACCAAAGTTCTAATGAAACTCCAGTCGAACCTCGTTACGATACGCCACCCGTGGAAATGGCCTTGAACCCTCATCAACAAAAAATGGCTTCCTTATTGAAACGATTCGGACTTACTCATTTTATTCCTTTGTTTCTCAAAGAAGAGGTAAGATTCCATGAAAAAACGAAACGAATTTGCATGGAAACGGGACAAATGACGTTTTCTTCTCGAAGGGAAAGGAAATTCGAACAAAATTGCATTCAAGGAATTACGTTTCAACAAATTTCTCTCAGCCGAGGCGTGTGTTTAGAAAAAACCTCCAATAAAAAAAATCCTCTCGCAACTCTACGACAATCAAACGAATTCTATTTATTTTTCATCGTTGAATTGCAAAAATTGTGAAACTTTGTGAATTTGAAGAAATAACGAATCTCTAACGACTCCTTCGTTTTCTCTCTTTCAACAGATCGACGTGAGCTTGTTCCTCACACTGAACAATCGAGATTTGGAAGAAATCGGAATTGAAAAAAAATCTGATCGCATTATTTTACAATCCGTTATTGACGAGTGCAACAGGAACAAATTCTTCATGGAAATGAAAAATTCTTGCAACGGCTGATTACAGATTATTTTCTATTCTTTTATAATTTTGATAACGCGCATGGATATCGTTCCTCGTCATAATCGGCGTCATTTACAATCAACTTTATGGATTTATAAGCAAATTATTTATTGAGTGTTATCAACTTTGTACTGATTTGGAATGAAATAAAAGATACAGTTGGGAAGCAAATTTCACGTGAAATTACAGCCATTTCTATTAAATTTCCTTGGAAGGAAATGTTCGATTTTTGTTCTAAACATGTTAAAAAATTAATTTTATATTCGAAATTTTTCAGTCAAGATTGAGTTTCTTCTTTTTTCCTGTCAGATTTCGGTTTAATTTTTGGCTCAAGGTTTTGGCAATTGGGGCAGACTAAAAACATTTAAAAAAACGATGGTCTAGTTAGTTAAATTTATTTGAAATATTAAATTTTCTTTAGGAAAAGGAAAAACTCACAGTCGCGTTTTCCTCTTTGCTTTCTTCTGCGCCTTTATCGAAATATCTTGAATTTATTTCGCGACTAATGATCATTGGTTTTTCGATCTTTACAGCCGGTTGATTCTTCGTGGGAGTTCCTGGATTGAGACGAATGTTTGGCGAATCACTGGGACCTGGAAAATGGTTCAATTCGAAAAATTCCATTTCCATTAGGTCTGGATCCAAATCTGTCAACTTGGTGGTGCAAAGATTTGGCGAATTTATCGAAAGATCCAATTTCTTCAGATCGTTCGGATTGGGACAACGGTTTTGGATTCCCAAGGTAACGTTGTCTGTTCGAGCCTGAAACGAAACGGGGTCTGGCTCATCGACTTTTTTGAAACTCCATGAATTCGGGGTCCTATTCTGCTTGGAATTTCGTACAAATCCACTGAGACTCGGCGTTGGGGACATGAGAGAACTCAATTGACTGCACCCACGATTTTTCCCCCGCGAAAATGACAATCGTGTGGTGTTGTCCAAATTTCTTCGAAATGATGAGTTTATCGGAGTTTTTGGTAATTCGTGAGATCCTGGCTCTTCGTTCTCGTCGGGAACAACGTTTGGCGACAAATTTTCAAAGCCGTAATCTTTGCTCGTGAGCTGGAAAGCTTTGCCACACAAAACCGGCATTGTCTCTCGCAAATCTTGATAAAAACGACGAAGAGCAGGTTCGGGATTGCCCAGAAAACTTCTCTCGATTATTTGCGATCGCACGCAGACGTCCGGGTACAAAAAAACCTCGAACGTTGGCGTAGGGAAACGGACCTCGTAATATATTATCCCCGCGTCCGTTTTCGGCAGCCGATAACCGTACTGCAATGAAAAAAGTACCAAAGACTACAAATTTCCCCAATTTTAAAGGAAAAAGTAAAAAATGTTCGAATTTGAATATTTCGAAACTTTCTTGACGTCTTTTTGAACCTTTTGCCGCACAAACTCTTCGAATGAACAAATTATTTCTTTAATTAACGAATTCATTCATTAATGAACAACTTTGCATGATTTTTCTACTCAATTGAATAATTTATTTCCTCAAAATTCATTCGATTTTGGAAAATAATTCGTTTACCATATTTTTCCAGTGTCTTCTGAGTTCTCCGTAATTTTGAAAAGGACAAGACTTTGGAATGTATTTTAGAACCGTCAACAATTTCCCTCTCTTGAGACTAAAACAGCAAGAAAAAATGTTCATTCTTCTTTTCCAAATCCTTTGCATTCGCATTTATTGTGTGTGTGTGTGTTTTTTTTTGCATTCAATTTCAACGATACCTCGGCAGGACGGTAACACGAAAAGTTGCGATGGACGAAACATCGATAACTCCCCTAGGATCTGCCATGAAATGCGCTATAATTTCTCGAGGAATAGGAAGATTTTCTAGCTTGAGATCGATCATGGAAATAGTCAGTGGCTGGGTCGTCAGAATCGATTTCGAGTCTAGAAATAATTTTTACTTGAATTGGCGATTTTTTTTATTTGGACATAAATATCCAAGGATGTTTAGAAAAAATATTGTAAAGTTAGAAAAAGAGATTCAAAAACGATGACTCTCCAAAATGGACTTTTATAATTTGGTTTCCATTTTTTTTCTGGAAGCTAAACATCCTTGTGAGTTTTGATGAAAATAGTGAATTGCACTTTTTTGTCCTGCTTCTACGCTGAGATTGAATTTTATCGCATGAGTGCCCGGGAACGTCAAAAAATGTTCGTCGCTTATGAAATAGAATCCGACTCGGTTCCATCGCGGGGCAATGGCAAATTGTATCGAGTAACGTAAACAATTTGCGTAAATGCCCGACGTCACTGGCTTTGTTGTTGACCACTTGTACAAAAATGTAAACAATGGTTGATCGATTGTTAGTAATTTTTTGATTGGAAAATAATAAAAGTACAAAAAACGTTGAAATAAAACTTTTTGGCAGAACAAAAACAATAGTTCATGATTTTTTTCTCGTTGCTGATTTGACTAGAAATCTTCGATCGGTGAATTTCATTTAAAAAACGTTATTGCATTAAAACAATTAGATACCGTCATATTTATGTTTTTCAAATGATTCTGCAAAACATCGCTCTTGAAGAATTCCACGCTCGTAATAACGTTAATAGAATCGAGAGACTCGAACACCGGACACGCGATCACGTGGTCTTGCATCGTGTGAAGGATCAATCTGTTTGTAAAATACGAAATAGGATTTTCAAACGAAATTTCAAACTTTGCATGTTTTCTCAAATGAAACTTCTCCATTTAAGTTTTTTTTTGTTAAAAACTTTCATGATACGGTCATTCGTTGTCAAGAGGGAGTATTTTCCGGAAAAATGTTGTGAAGATAAATAAAATGAAAATGTCTGACCTGCACTTCATGGTTTTCCAGTGAAAATGTGATTTTGCTGAGGAATCCTTGATTTCAGCCAAGCTGATTCGCGCCACAATGTAGTAAAGTTCCCCGGTATTCGGAACAGCAGCGTCAAAGCAACATTCCGCCATTTTTATTTTAAAAAGATGTGGAATAATCGTGATAGTTCAATAAAATAAAGAATTTAAAACAGAAAATGCTTGCTCCTCCGAATGACGAGTTCGAAAGAAATGCCGCTGTGGAGACGCTGCGCGCTGGACGTGCGCAGAACGATAGCAGCGCTATTGCGGGACGCTCCGAAACTAAGCCCTCAGTGATGCGCATGCGGACTGGAAGACAAAAATTTTCATCGTTCTCTTCCCGACGTCCTCGCCCGACTGACAGTTTCCCTGTTCCCTCCGTCAAACGTAGGACATTAGAGAAAGCTTCGTCTTGTTTAGTTCGAAAAGTTGCGTTTTCGTTGCTACTGAACTCTTGATCGATTAATAACTAAGGTAAGTTCAATTCGACCCATTTTTTCCAACGATCTATCGCACAATTGTCCATTCTGAAACGTCAGCGTATCGAATTTGTTTTTCCCGAGCGATCGTCTTTGTTCTTGTCCATTTTGCGCACCGTCATCTCGGATCCGTTACAACACGCCCGTCGATCAATAAAAGTTCAAGTTGTCGTATCATCGACGCCCTTTTTTGGTTTATTAAATTGACAAGTACAATTTTCTCCCTCGATATTTTGGCTCTTTTTCGCGTTTATTTCGTTAAAATATTTTCGGAATTATTTTTAAAATAAATTGAACCTCGACTCTTACTCGAGGACGACGACGCCATTCTTTGTTCCTTCAGCTCGTGAGTTTGACGCCATTTTCTCGAATGTTCCTTCTGGCCTTCATCCTTCATGACCTGAATTATTTATTTTTGGAAAACGCAATTACGTGTCCATTATTCTTGAACATTTAGATTATTTCATGAGTCAGCGATAAGTGACGATTAATTTATTGAAATCCGCGGCTTAGCAGCCATTTCGTTTCGTCTATTGTTTCGACTCGTGGAATATCGAATTTACTATCCGTTGACGTTCAGGGCGACTCCATCTTGGCTTTTCCATGTTCACACCCATTTTAGTACGCTTCTGGAAAATTCCTCGAAATTATATGTTTGATCTTTATTGAAACTGAGAGACGGAACCAAAGTGAGAAATTTGGCAATTTAGTCGAGATTTATGAAACGGAGATTTGGAATGAATTCCAGTTTCTAAAAATCGTTTTGAATTTGCAGTTTCGTCGTTTTCTTTCTCACGATTGACGCGATATGAAAATATTTTGATTATCTTGTAAAAAAAAAAGCAGGACAACGTGTTAATTTGTGTTTGAGCTCGTTCGTTATTCGTTCGAGAACTGAACTGAACGGAATTTTTTGTAATCAAGGAAATATCGTTGCAGATAAAACATGCAGATCTTCGTGAAAACCCTCACGGGAAAAACCATCACCCTCGAGGTTGAGGCTTCCGATACCATCGAGAACGTCAAGGCTAAGATTCAGGACAAAGAAGGAATTCCCCCAGACCAGCAACGTTTGATCTTCGCTGGCAAACAATTGGAAGACGGAAGGACTCTTTCCGATTACAACATCCAAAAAGAATCAACTCTCCATCTGGTTCTTCGTCTGAGAGGAGGAATGCAGATCTTTGTCAAGACTTTGACGGGAAAAACCATCACTCTCGAGGTCGAGGCTTCCGATACCATCGAGAACGTCAAGGCTAAGATTCAGGACAAAGAAGGAATTCCTCCAGACCAGCAACGTTTGATCTTCGCTGGCAAACAATTGGAAGACGGAAGGACTCTTTCCGATTACAACATCCAAAAAGAATCGACTCTCCATCTGGTTCTTCGTCTGAGAGGAGGAATGCAGATCTTTGTCAAGACTTTGACGGGAAAAACCATCACCCTCGAGGTTGAGGCTTCCGATACCATCGAAAACGTCAAGGCCAAGATCCAAGACAAAGAAGGAATTCCCCCAGACCAGCAACGTTTGATCTTCGCTGGCAAACAATTGGAAGACGGAAGAACTCTTTCCGATTACAACATACAAAAAGAATCGACTCTCCATCTGGTTCTTCGTCTTCGAGGAGGAATGCAGATCTTTGTCAAGACTTTGACGGGAAAAACTATCACCCTCGAGGTCGAGGCTTCCGATACCATCGAGAACGTCAAGGCCAAGATTCAAGACAAGGAGGGAATTCCCCCAGACCAGCAACGTCTGATTTTCGCCGGAAAGCAATTGGAAGATGGCAGAACACTATCGGATTACAACATCCAGAAAGAATCGACCCTACATCTTGTCCTACGTCTGCGCGGAGGGATGCAAATTTTCGTTAAAACACTAACAGGGAAAACCATAACACTAGAAGTGGAAGCTTCGGACACCATCGAGAACGTCAAAGCTAAGATCCAAGACAAGGAGGGAATTCCCCCAGACCAGCAACGTTTGATCTTCGCTGGAAAACAACTAGAAGATGGCAGAACATTGTCCGATTATAACATTCAGAAAGAATCCACACTTCATCTGGTTCTTCGTCTTCGAGGAGGAATGCAGATCTTTGTCAAAACTTTGACGGGAAAAACCATCACACTCGAGGTTGAGGCTTCCGATACCATCGAGAACGTTAAGGCCAAGATCCAAGACAAAGAGGGAATTCCCCCAGACCAGCAGCGTTTGATCTTCGCCGGAAAACAATTGGAAGACGGAAGAACTCTTTCCGATTACAACATCCAAAAAGAATCAACTCTCCATCTGGTTCTTCGTCTAAGAGGAGGAATGCAGATCTTTGTCAAGACTTTGACGGGAAAAACCATCAC